>VIAB01027545.1:0-15737 GCA_009801035.1 Oophaga pumilio
TCCACCTTATAAAACTTTGTAAACGTGTGGACTGAGCGCCAAGTAGCCGCCCGGCAAAGCTGAGCTGCCGAAGCCCCCTGATGAAAAGCCCACGATGAACCCACAGCTCTCGTGGAATGGGCACGAATCTTAATCGGGCAAGTCTCGCCCTTAATCCGATAAGCCTCCAAAATGGCTGACCGAATCCAACGAGCTATCGAATCCTTGGAAGCTCAATGAACCCGCCGACGACCTGCCGGCGTCACAAACAGAAAGTCTGACTTCCGAAAACCTTGGGTAACAGACAAATAGAATTTCAAGGCCCGCACCAAGTCCAATGTGTGTAAGGCCCGCTCCTTCGCATTCCTTGTATTTGAACAGAGCGAAGGCAACACAATATCCTGGTTAACATGAAATTGTGACACCACCTTAGGTAGGAAGTCATTCTGCGTGCGAAGCACCACGCGATCCGGAAAAAAACTCCAGGAGAGGAGGCGAACAGGAAAGAGCCGCCAATTCAGAAACCCTTCTTAAAGACGTGATTGCCACTAGGAAGGCAACCTTCCAAGAGAGTAAAGAAAGATTAACCGAATCCATAGGCTCAAAAGGCCTGTGTTGAAGGGCCTCCAGAACAAGATTAAGCCGCCAAGGAGACACTGGTGCCTTCCGCGGCGGAAACAGACAGGCTACTCCGCGAAAAAAGGAACGTACATCCCTATGCGAAGCGATAGCTTTCCAAAAAAGCAAAGACAAGGCAGATACCTGACCCTTCAGGGTGCTAACTGACAACCCCTTGTTTAAACCGAACTGTAGAAAAGCCAACAAATTTGGAATAGAAAATTTCCTCGGGTTTCTAGAAGAACCCAAACACCATGAAAAGGTTTCCCAAACCTTGTGATAAATCCTAGTCGTAGCCGGACTCCTGGCTGCTCGCAGAGTAGCAATGACTTCTGCTGAAAACCCTCGACGGGTTAAGATTTCGGTCTCAAGAGCCACGCCGTCAAACACAGAGACCTCGGGTCCGGATGACAAACGGGCCCTTGAGTTAACAGGTCCGGCCGAAAAGGAAGTGGAAACGGAGGTGCTGCCAAGAGCGACATCAGCGTGGAAAACCACGCCCTCCTTGGCCAATCTGGGGCTATTACAATAGCTTGAATTCCCTCCAGCCTGATCCGACGCAACACTAGAGGAAGCAAGGATATTGGTGGGAACACATAAAGTAGTTTGAATTGGTCCCATGGAGCCACTAGAGCATCCATTGCCACTGCCCTCGGGTCCTTGAACCTGGACAGAAACATCGGAAGCTTGGCATTGAGTCTGGATGCCATCAAATCCACTTGAGGGGTTCCCCAACGGGAGCACAACAGTGCAAAGACTTCCGGATGCAGACTCCATTCCCCTGGATCCATCCTCTCGCGACTGAGAAAGTCCGCCGTGACATTCTGGACTCCTGGGATGTGAATCGCAGAAATGGCTGGCACCCTGGTCTCGGCCCATACCAGAATCCGGGACACTTCCAACATGAGTCTGGAGCTCCTCATCCCACCTTGATGGTTGATATACGCAACTGCCGTCGCGTTGTCCGTCTGCACTCGGACTGGTAAACCGCTCAAAGGGGCCGTCCAATGTTGGAGGCAAAGAAAAATTGCTCTCAATTCCAAGATGTTGATAGGTAAGACCGATTCCTCTGGTGACCATACTCCTTGGATCCAGAGATTGTTCCAAACACCCCCCCCAGCCCGTCAGGCTGGCATCGGTGGTTATGACCGACCACCTCAGAGGAAGGAAAGACTTCCCCAGTGAGAATGTTTCCGGACGCAGCCACCATCCCAGGGACTCTCGTACCTTTTGGGAGATTATGACACTGCAATCCAGTGACACCTGTGTTCGATCCCAACGGCTCAAAATGAGCATCTAAAGAGCCCTGCAGTGGAATTGGGCAAACTGGAGTGCCTCCATTGACGCCACCATCAAACCCAGAAGGCGCATACACCTTCGAAAAGACAATGCTGTCGAAGACTGCATAATCTGCGCGAGTCGTTGAAGACTCGCTTGTTTGTCTGGAGGCAGAGACACTACCGCTCGTACCGTGTCGAAATGCATCCCCAAAAATAGGATCGACTGTGACGGATCTAGAGACGACTTCTCCCAGTTGACCAGCCACCCGAAGTCCTCCAGGAGCTGAAGGGACAAATCGCGAGCCGTCACTGCCTCCTCCTTTGAGGAAGCCACAATCAGAAGATCGTCCAGATAGGGAAGGATCGTAATCCCCTGTCTTCGCAGAATTGCCATAAGGGGAGCCAGAACTTTTGTAAAAACTCTGGGCGCTGAGGCCAACCCGAACGGTAGAGCCACAAATTGGTAATGGTCCTGACCTATGGCAAAACGAAGGAAACGCTGGTGAGCCCTTCCGACGGGTACATGCAAATAAGCGTCCCGAATGTCGATAGACACCAAAAAGTCGTTCTGCGACAGGGCCATTACCACTGAACGGAGTGACTCCATGCGGAATTTCCGGGTGCGGACATGTCGATTTAACCTCTTGAGGTCCAGAATGGGCCGAAATTTGCCCTCCTTTTTGGGGACCACAAAAAGGTTGGAATAAAACCCCCTTCCCCGGTCCTCCGGTGGAACTGGTACTATCACACCTTTTTGTAGCAAAGAATCGACTTCCCGCAGCAGAGCGGCCAATAATTCGGGTTCTGACGGAATGCGAGATTGGCAAAAACTTTCTGGAGGTCGAGAGAGGAATTCTATAAAATAGCCTGTCGACATGACCCGCGTTACCCAGGTGTCTGAGACGCGGGAAGTCCAAATTGCTTCGAACTGGAGCAGACGACCCCCCACTCGAGAGCCCTCGAGTGAACTTCTGGCGTCAGTCCGCCTTAGCGGGCTTTTTATCAGCTTCCCGCTTGTCATGACGTGAGTTCTGTTTCCAGGAAGTGTTAGATTTCTGGGGAGCCTTTTTCCCTGAAAAAGTGGGACGACTCGATCTCCAAGAAGTCTGACCGAACCGTCCCCTGGCTCGAAAAAATCGCCGGTTACCACTGGTACCAGACCTGCCAGGAGTAGACGCCACAGTCCTACGCTGTGGTAAAGCCGACTCCTTCGCCTTTGCCTTGACAATCAACTCCGTGACGTCAGATCCAAATAGCTGACCACCTTTGTAAGATAAGGACAGCAAACCTTGTTTGGAAACCGCATCCCCGGTCCACTGTTTAAGCCACAAAGCCCTTCTGACTGTAACAGCCGAAGATTGTGCTCTGGACAGCAACGACACCGTATCCAAACATGCATCACTATTATATCGGACTGCATCCTCCAAAGATGTGAGAAGTCCGTCTATAACGGATAATGACGATCCATTCTGCAATGCCGTTCGTAAATGCTCTAACCAGCCCAAGGAGGCTTTAGAAGCACACATGGAACCAAGTGCTACCCTGAATCCATGACCTGTGGCCTCATAGATGGATTTCGCCGCCATTTCCGTTTTCCTGTCTAGCGGATCATGTAACAGGGAGCAAAGAAGATTTGCTAAGGCCTCTTTCACATTTCCGGCGGGCGCCTGGCGGCGCCCCCGGCATTTTGCCACAGCGCCGCATGTGAAAACCTTTCACACTTCCGGCGGCCAAAATGCGTTTTTTTGCCGGATGGTTTCTGATGCTTGGAGAGATAAGAAACCATCCGGCAAAAACAAAAAACGTTACATGCGTTTTTTCCGGTGCTAATGCATGTCAATGCGAAAAAAGCTGCATGCGGCGCATCAGATTTTCAGATGCGGCGCTGCGGCAAAATGCCGGGGGCGCCGCTAGGCGCCCGCCGGAAATGTGAAAGAGGCCTAAGCTGGGACAAAGGAACATCCACTTCAGGAGACTGAGTCCAATTATCAATCAGTTCCGTCGAACATGGATACAGAGTCTCAAAAGACCGTGTCCCCTGAAAACGTTTATCTGGATACAAACGTTCCTTCTCCACAGTCGCCTTAATTTCATCTGAAGATGGAAGCACCGAGCGTGACTTATGGGATTCGTGAAAAATCCGGGTTGATTTACCCGAACGACTAGTTACCTCCTCCGGTAACTGTAATACCTCCCTCATGGCTATAATAAAAGCCTCAGTACGGTTCAGAAGAGAGGCAGAGGGTTCCAGCCGATCCTCTTTGTCAGAGTCGGACAATTCCCCATCTGAATCTGAAGGGGAACCCCCCATGCCAGAAATCTCTGAATCGCTATGTGGGGAGGGTAACACCGGTCTGCGGCGCTTTCTACCATGAGGAGATCTAGCTGATACCCACTGACCTAAAAGGTCAGACAGTCCATTAATAGAACTAGTGAGAATATCAAACTTGGCATCATAAAGACCCCCGACTGCTGCACCTGACGCTGCTGAAGACTCCTGCGTGTCAGATATGCGAGGCTGATCCTGCAACGGACGAGGAATACGGTCCGCACCCTCTGGGCTCTGATCTGACATGCCTCACAAAGTATATGGCAGATTATGTCAGAAATAACTAGAAACGTGTGGTTCTGAAGAGAAATGAACGCTAAAGGGTTAACTATGAAAGCACATGTAACAGCGCTGCCGCAACAGGCGCTGAAAAACACACTGACATAAGTAACCCCAGCAACTCAATCCCAGAAAGGGTTAAATCGCAGACTCCTCCACCACCTCCCTAATGCCGGGGGTATGCGAGCCCCAAAATGGGGACCTCTGTATAACGCCGCAAGACACGCTGTCTGAGCCCAGAGAGGTGTCTGCGCTGTGGAGGGAGCGAGTACCGCTTCTACTTAAAAAAGCAAGAGCGACTCACCCAGCTGGTGCCGTGTAAATTCCTTAAAGAGTGCCAGGATGGGAGGAGAGAGCAGCGCCGGAGATCAGGCCAGTAATGGCTGCCGCACTGCACAACCGGAAAAGAAGGGGACGGGAAGACTCGCACGCTCAGCGCGCTTCCTGCCCGAGAAAAAGCCGGGAGACTGAAGCCACGCCCCCCGCCGGCTTCAAAAAAAGTGCGGGAAGGATCCTCCTCTCCTTCTCCCCCTGCATAATGGCGTTCTTACATGTAACGGCGGCTGCCCGCAGCAGCCGCCGAAGCACTCATACACATTGCAAAACATGATTCTCATGTAGCAGCGCTGCCACCGCAGACGCTGAAACACACTGACAAATATGTAATAGCGCTGTCGCAACAAGCGCTGAAAACACACTGACAGATATGTAACAGCGCTGCCGCAGCAGACGCTGAAAGCACACTGACATTATAAAAATGCAGAGTACTCACCAGCGGAAGCGCCACAGGGACCCCATGGGGTTTCTGGCGCTATGCCCATCGCTCCCCCCAGAAACGGAAAAAACGCAGTGACCCCAGAGTGCGGTTTGCGTCTCCGTCAGGGAAGCCATCCTCATCCCCCAGGGTCGGCAGGGTATATGTAGGGACCACCGTAAAGGGTATGCATATCCGCCAAGGGAGAGGTTGGGGTCTAGCAGCGCTAAGACCCCTGAGACCTCTAGACTATGTCCAAGTCTCTGTCCGATTAAAATAAAATTCTTCTGAGGAGCTGCCTTAGCAGCGACCATCCTGTGTGAACCTCAAATCGAGACTGGGAAGTGATAAGCAGGAGGAGCCCAAGCCGGAGGGGCCGGACAACACTTTTTATGATCTGAGGTGATTATCCTAAGTGGGCTCCGCCTACCCACTAGTAATGGCTGTGTCTCCCTTCCTTCCATCTGCTGCTGAAAAAAGAATTTTTTATGAGTATCAAATTGTTTTGGGATTATACATTTGTTTATTAATATTCATTAAAATATTGAAGTGTCATTTCTGGTATTTCTTTTCTGTATAGGATTTTGTGCGGTCATTGCAGTCTGTAAGCTTCCTTTAAGGGTATGCCACACTAAGCGAGATCGCTAACGAGATCGCAACTGCGTCACCATTTATGACACAGTAGCGATCTCGTTAGCGACTTAGCTGTTAGATTCCAAACACAACTCATCAGCGATCTGTGATTCCAAACACATCTCATCAGCGATCTGTATAACGACCTCTGCGGTCGTTGGGAAAACCTAGTCCCACCTGCGATGCTGGTGAAGTCGTTCATAAAGGGTGTCACACTCAGCAATTCAGGCTCACCAGCAGGACACCAACGACCAAAAAACGGCTCAGAACGTTCATTAGCGATCAACGACATCTCAGCAGGGGCCACTTTGCTGCTACATGTCACACACAGTTAAGTCGCTAACGAGATCGCTACTGCGTCAAATGGTGACGCAGTTGCGATCTCGCTTAGTGTGGCATACCCTTTAGAGGTGGGTTTTCAGGTTCCGTCTGAAGGATCCGAATGTGGTTGATAAGTCTTGGAGGCGGTTGGGTGAGGAGCGAATAAGTGTGGAGGAGACAAGTAGGTCTTGGGAGGACTGGAAATTACAGGAGGGAAGGTATCAGATTAGTTCAGAGATATATGGGGGAGACAGGTTATGGATGGCATGGTCGGTCAGTATTAGTAATTTGAACTGGATACGCTGAGGGAATGGGAGCCAGTGAAGAGATTTGCAGAGGGGAGTAGCTAGGAGATTAATTAGTCGGGCAGCAGAGTTAAGGATGGACTGGCTAGGTGCGAGAGTGTTAGCAGGAAGACCACAGAAAAGGATGTTGCAGTAGTCGAGGCGGGAGATGATGAGGGCATGCACGTTGTGAAATTAGTAAATAGCCGCTCTTTCCTGCTTGAGTATATATTTATACTGTGTTTTCTCATAGATCATATCAGTAGATAAAGTAAACCATACTTAGTGCATTATAGAAAATCCCTTCTGGTCATGTTTTTTCCATACCAGATTTATTTCAACAATCATTACTGTGCATAATAGTACTATCATTCTTGATAAATGAACGACATGCCAGCATGCTTCGTTTTGTTCCATAGCTTGAATTTTTTTTTTATATTTTTCTAAATCACAATTAAGTTTTTTAATCTTCACACTTGCAATATATTGTGTTTCCTTAGTACATCACCTGAGGATGTGTATAGTTATATCTATGATCAGACTTTTTTTTGACCCTATATTTCTATAAGACTGTGCTAATATATGTTGTGAAATTAGTAAATAGCCGCTCCTTCCTGCTTAAAGCCATTGTGCTAATGTATTGGTATTAGACTGCTCCTGTGCAGGATATTTCTCAGTCCAGGTTCTCTTGGTCTCGTGTAGGATCCTTGTACACCATTGGGCTATGTGCACACAGTGCCTTACAGATGTTATAGATGCTGGTGCAGCCACCAAGTTTTCCCAGGCAAATCCACCACAGTAAAGCGCATAGTCTCTTTTTTACAGTACCTTTGCTGTAGCTCATGACTAACTCACTACTTTTTTACTACACTCGGAAGAGTGGTGGCTTCCAATCAAAAGATGCCTTTAGAATGAGAATGTCACTTCTTTTAACTTCTTCAAGGTTTCCAAAACCGCAGTTAAAAAGTGACAAATGATCAATAATGTTATTTTGTCATTGCTGTGCATTAGGTTCATCTTATGGGGTGGTTTTTTTTTCAGGTGGATTCTGGTATGCAGACTTTCAGGATTCAGTGATATTGCCAGCGAGAGCGGACTGTCACGTAACTGCATATATGTGATCATGTGCAGAATACATGCGCCTGGCTTTTCTCAATTCACTTGTATTGAAAGAAGTCACATAGTCGGAATGTGAAATTCACATACAGTAACACGACTACCCATTCTCAATGGCACTACTGGCAAATTCTGACAATGTAAATGTAGAATTATCAGAAGACAGGCCTGTGAAAGAAATAGATGAATTCTCTTCTTAAGTGTAAACAGGCGTGTTGCATTGTTGCCTGCAATGAAGGTGCACCGCCACCTGATAACTGAAGGAAAAACAGGAATTAATGTTACAGACAAGTATTATCCATGGGAACTTTATCTTGCATATTACTATGCATTCCTAGTCTTTCCCAACCTTTTATATCCATTCCCTGTGCATTATAGAGTGTATGGGCAGGATTAGATAATATGTAGTTTTATATACCATCCCCATATTGTGCCATGTAAACATGATGGGAGATTGGTAGGGCCATCTAATCAGTTTGGATCAGTCTACTCTAATTTGTTAGCGCAGTGCACAACTTCCATACAAAAAAAAAAAATAAATCACAAGACACTAGGTATTAGTTGAATGGAATTTTACTGATGTAATTTGACTGATGAAATATCTTAGTCAAAGAGTCCAAATCCCATATCTTCATCAGACTCCTCAGACTCTTCTTTAGTCTCCTCCTTAGCAGGCGCAGCAGCAGGAGTTGAAGACGCCTCCACAACAGGAGCAGCAACTGCAAAAGCAGAAGGATCTGCCAAGAAAGCCTTGACCTGGAAGAGAGAAAATCCAGTAAAAACCAACATCATATGATACTATGGAAGCAGAGAAAGATCAGTGGTTCCTAATTGAAGGACATCAGGCAAATCAATTTACAACATCCCCTCCAGTACGATGAAAGCCACCCCATAATCATTAGATTACCTTATCTGCCAATGGGAAGCTGTAGTCAGTCTCCACTGCAACAGCCAGAACTCGCTTGTATCCATTGATAACGGAATGAGGTACAGAGGCAATAGTGGGATACCCAATCTGCAGGCAAACGCTGGCCACATTGCGCACACCCTAAAAGGACAGATTGGTTGCTCTTTAAAGTGACACGCAGGTGGTAAACACAAGTGGTCCATGTTACCCGCATCAGTAACATACCTCCAAAAATCGAGTTCTCAGGGAATCTTCTGTAATATCCAAGACTTCTGGGCTGTAGATGCTTCCATTGTCATAGACTTGTTGGATGATCAAACCAAAGGAGAATGGAGAAATGTTCAACATGTTCAGCAGGGTGGCTTCGCTGGCACCTACTTTATCTCCAGTCTTGATCAGCTGTACATCACTCTGCAGAGAAAGGTTACTGCAGTTAGGAAGGATACTCCAATATAACCCACAGCATAAACTAGTCAGAGCATTCATGGAAGTTTGGCCACAAGACAATTACTTACCAGAATTTCAATAGTTCCTCTAGAGATTTTAGTAGTGATTCCCAAAGCCTGGAAAAAGGATGTCTTCTCAGGGCCCAAACCAGTATTTTGGGCAGGTACTGTGACATCGCAAGGTGCAATAGCTCCAGCACGAGCAGAAGCGGGAACCTACAAAAGTTCAGTATTAGTGTATAGTATAAAACGCAAATATAGCTAGTCTGTAAAGCTACAGTCTATTTGTGCACATGCCACATCTGTGCTTTCGGAGTTCTCTTTACCTTGTTGGCGAGTAACATATCCCGCACTTCTGTGAGATCTTCCTTGGTGAAAACAAATCCTACATTTCCCTTGATGTGAGGCAGAAGTCTGAAAAACGTATTACAAATTAATAGTTTGAAGGAGACAATAATATATTCCGGAAAAAGTAAAAACAACTCACTTCTCCAGGGCAGAGTTATTTTCCAAGTGGCCACGGATAGCCTTGCGCATCATGGTGTTCTTTCCCATCAGAACAACAGCTTTCCCTCGCAGGGACATACGGATCTGCTGCATTTGCTTTGAGCCAACATTGTCTGCCATCACGATAAAGCATTTTGGATAGTCATCTAGCAGTTGCTGCAAGAATAATAGAAATACAGCCATATAAAATCTGGAAGACTTGGCGTGAGCAGATTGGTTCATTCAATTCAAAGTGTTCAAGAACAGCGGGGGACCAACACCCAATTCTCTTGAACAGAAGCTGATCTGAGTACTGTTTAAACCTTATAAGCACAGAAGCCAGCTAACTGGTTGGCGTGCGGACTGATGTACACACACTGATATAATATTGATTACCCATCTTAAGGATAGATCATCAATGTCATTAGCTTGGACTACCCCATTAGAGCTTATAGTGACCCAACACAGCTGTATATAAAATTGTACTGTGACTAGTCTAAAGCCCCCGTCTCACATAGCGATATCGCTAGCGAGATCGGTGCTGAGTCACTAGTTTTGTGACGCAGCAGCGAGCTCACCAGCGATATCGCTGTGTGTGACATTCAGCGACGATCAGCCCCCCTGCCGGGTATCGCTGATCAACGCTGAAAGGTCAGGACATTTTTTTGATCGCTGGTCTACCGCTGACAGGCACGCATCGCTGCGTGTGACATGCGGGAGACCAGCGATCCGCTGGTAACCAAGGTACACAGCAGGTTTCCAGGCGCGGGGCTGTGCCTAGAAACCCGCTGTGTACCTTGGATACCAGCTCCCTGAAGCAGGGAGCTGGTAACCAAGGTACACAGCGGGTTTCCAGGCACCGCGCAGCGCCTGGAAACCCGATGTGTACCTTGGTTACCAGCTCCCTGCATCAGGGCACTGGTATCCAAGGTACACTGCGGGTAACTAAGCGATGTTACCCGCAGTGTCGCTTGTACTGATCGCTGCCTGAGCTGCCTGTTTGGCAGCTCAGCAGCGATAATGTAGCGATACACCAGCGATCCTGATCGTTGTCGGGATCGCTGGTGTATCGCTATGTGAGACCCAGCCTTAAGAGGAAGGTCCCTAGAGGTTTCTCTGTGCTCCCCTAGACTGAGAGGTCTCTCTTTACATGTGTATAGTAAAAGACCTGCAGTGGGGCTTGCTAAGCCTCCTCTTGGGCTAGTCATCCTAGTCACGTTTCCCAGTTAGACTTAACAGCAGTTAAAGCATCCATAGTAAAAAAAAAAATCATAACTACCAGATCGTTGCTGTTTCTGTGATGTCAGTGTTATGTATGTTTTGGGTTTTTTTTTTATAGACAATCCATTTAAAAGTATAATGATGTCTGTAAAGTGCTGTGGAATTAAAGGTGCTATATAAGCAAGTAAAATAAATGTTTTCTCAAACATTATATGTGAACTACACGCCGTGCATGTCTATATTAACTGAGCTGGTATCCGATTTATGCACCAAGTGGTTAAGGGGGTATGAATCAGATGACAAGTCCCCTTTTAGCAACTATATTACAGCCAATCATCAACAACCTGAACCAGTAGCACAAAAGCTAATACAAAAATAAATAAATCCAATAATATTAATAAATAATTTTAACTGTATTACCCTGCTCCAAACATGAATGGCCGACCATTTTATGATATAATATTTTAGTTTTAACAACCTGAACCAGAAGCAAAGAATATATATTTCTTCCAAAGAAAAAAAACCCACTTACGATGATTTTCAAAAAATAGTTGGACTTCCACGTAGACCTGTCTTCCCTGGGCATCTTGTCAGTGCTTCCAAGGATTGCCACAAAAAGGGTTTAAAGACGTGATGATCCTGTGAAAGCAAGAAAGGATAATTTAGCTAGATGTAGCCAGGTTAGCTATAATGTGAGAACTTGGTAGAACTTTAACAAACAGTGGACACTCCTGCCATCTTCTGTAAACTATAAATTTCCATACAGTGACTATATGAAAGACTGAAAAGTACAAAGCATCTGCAAACAGCGTCCCTGCAAGATAAATTGACATTCTGCGGTCTGGAAAGACGCGCCGCATGTCTGTCTCCGCAGGTAAGCCGCAGATGTCTGTGGACGCATAGTGGACATGGAATTTCTTGGAAGTCCAATCCTCTATGCTGTAACATCTGGCTGTTTTGGGTTTGACACTGCATAAGTATGCGTCTAACCTGCAGCGTTTACTGATCGTGTGCACATACCCCTAGACTTAAGGGTATGCCACACTAAACAACATCGCTAACGGGATCGCTAAAAAACTTCACTATTTAGCGATCCCGTTAGCGATGTTGTTGTGTGCGGCATCTACCAGCGACGTGGCCCCTGCTGAGATCCTGCTGTGATCTCGCTCGTCGCTGACATCGTTCCGGACCCTATTTTATCGTCGGCGCCCCCGCTGGTAAGTATATATCGCTGAGTGTGGCACCTTTTCTTAGCGATTTAGCGGTACTTTTGTACCGCTAAAGTCGTTAAGGAGATCGCTAACCGCGATAGCGTCCTTAACGACATCGCTAAGTTAAGCCGCTATCAGCGATATAGAAACAATCCCGCTAGCGATCGCATTAGTATGCGTCGTTATCGTGATCGCTAGCGGGATTGTTTAGTGTGGCAGTACCTTTAGCTCTATTCACACCTGCAAAGTGGTGACCATCATAAATGAAAACCACAATGCAGTGTTGGCTCTTTAACAATGGCGCAGCATCATACGTTGATTAGCGGACAACCCCTTCTCAAGCCGTTTGTTTGCCTCCAGTAAGATGAGAACACTTATATTTATATTCAATGCCATCCCAATGTTGTCAGCACAGTCTCTCCTGGGACTTGTGACATTGTCACACAATCCCTACAGCCAATCGGCAGCAGCTTCACTCTCCCCACCTTCGACATATTACATCCGGAGGAAGTTGAGAGTACACCCCTCTATCCTCCATCATCATGAATTGCTACATCCTAATAATCCTCTGTAATGTATTTCCCCCTCTCCCATTCCATGATGTACACGGACGTCATGGAACAGAAGACCGCGCAGAATGCATTTTGCACATCTACATCAGTTGTGCATCTTGGGGATCTTCTAATGACTCATTCCATTTGGCATAGGAACAGATCATACGTGATCCCTTGCAGACAGGAGACGGACTCTGTTCACTATGTGATCAGTTTTCTTACAAAATGGTTAAAAGCCCTGCATGATGCACCTTTTCTTCCGCTCTCAAAATGGACACAAAGCAACCAAGACAGACCCCATAATAATCAGTGGCGCCCCTCTGCTTCCATTTGTCTGTTGCTAAAGCACAACAGAAAGTGTAAATGGACAGAGGCTAACAAACAAAAGGAACTGTCACTTTTGACAGAAAGATAATACATGATCCAGACCTGTTCTTAAAGCACTGTCACACTTAGCGATCGCACTAGCGATCACGACAACGACACGACCTGGCGAGATCGTTGGTGCGATCGCTATGTGGTCGCTAGTTAGATTCCAAACACCAAGATCTCATCTGCGATCAGCGATCTGTATAACGACCTCTGCGGTCGTTGGGAAAACCTAGTCCCGCCTGCGATGCTGGTAAAGTCGTTCATAAAGGGTGTCACACTCAGCGATTCAGGCTCACCAGCGGGACACCAACGACCAAAAAACGGCTCAGAACGTTCATGAGCGATCAACGACATCTCAGCGGGGGCCACATCGCTGCTACATGTCACACACAGCTAAGTCGCTAACAAGATCGCTGCTGCGTCATAAAGTCGCTGACACTTTAGCGATCTCGCTTAGTGTGACAGTACCTTTTCACACAATGCTTAGCCATTTAGATCAATAAGACAACAGGTGGAGCGACGCAGTATTAAATCGCCAGTGTGAACACTTCCAATAAGGACATATTCATCTCACTAAGGGGCCCGCATGGAGCCCTTGCATCATCTACAGGACGACAGGGAGATGTGTTCACATACTGACCACGTGTTGTACTGTATTACATCAGGCACGATAATACCTGCTCCCGCAGGAAGAGTATTAGATGCAGGAACAAACACTGGCTGCAGCGTTAATGGGGTTGTCTCTTCTGTTGGGGATAAAAAGCACTTTGCATGCAATTGGGTTTCATTAAAAATGTAGCACTGTTTGGCTCTTTCTTTCCTTGCACACTTTAAGTTGATGTGGTCCGTGGTCATATGAAAGTAAAACTCCATTGTCAGACCCTCATGGTGAGCCATCTGATGGCTTTTCAGTTAAAGGGAGCAGTCACTACCTGAACAGTCCCTTTTTAAGTGTACAGATACCAGCTCCTCGCCACCCAGCGATGATGGCACCTACGCTGGCGTGCCATTGTTACGCTTCGTGAACGTTGCAGCCAACCAGTGATCACTACTGCACGCTCACTTCCACTGGACAAGCGTAGCAGCCTATAGCCGCAGCACTCACTAGGCATGATGCCACGCCAGCCCTGGTGCCATCATTACTAGCACAGTGCCGGAGATAGGATTTTTATATTAAAAGGGGGACCACTTCACTTAAAAAGGGGCTGACTAGTATGTGGACCACCGCTTTAACGGATTCTGCAGCCAGCAATAAAAAGCAGAGACCATAGAAGACAGCAATGCAAGAGTTTTAATGAAACCCAAGTATAAAGAGTTAATTTTAGCCCCAATTACCTGCATTTATTTACCAGTATAGAAAAAAAAATGCCCCAAAAGGTGGATAACCCCTGTACAGCCCCATGAATGCGAGGGAAACGCAAGTAATGGGACACGTGGTTTATCTATAACCAGAGCCCCGGACCGCACTGCACACGGTGCGCAGGAACAGCAGCTGCGGTACCGTCCGGTCAGGGCCTAAGGCTTCTATGTGTGCTCCCTATACAGCTCGCAGTGAACGGAGGACGTGACTCCGTACAGCGCCCGGCCAATCTATGCAGGCCGCACATACCTCACACGAGGGCTTCGGGAAGTAAGAGGGCGCATGCACCGAGAACACCGCTTTTATACTAAGCCACACCGACCAATCAACACGCTAGAAATCCGCAACTACGATGCTGATTGGATATGACGTTTCCTTTCTGCGCTTCCTATTGGACTCATAGGAAATCAATCAAACCAGTACAATTTAAAAGAACAGGCTGCTGGGAAAAAAAATTGGTCTGTAGTACATGTAAGCGAATAAACTGGTGCCCTCTAGTGGAGTGGAAGTAAAATGACATACATTATAATGGAATTAGTGAGAGGAAAGTATACAAGTAATAGAAGAGTGCGGCTTCTGACCCGCATCCAACAGCCACAGATAACGGCTCGTACACATGGCCGGATGTTAATCTATGGAGCCGGGCAAATGATAGTATTTTTCCTCAGACCGAACTGGTCCAAGGAGAAATGATCACAGCGTGCAGAGTTTGCCCTGATATTCGGATCGCACTCATTCATGCAAGTTAATGACTGCATGGAAAGCATCGGATTGCACTTGGATGACATCTGAGTGCAGCCCGCTTTCCATGCACTGATACATGGAGAAGACTGAGACATTTTTATCTCCATCTTGTCTTCATCCAAGAGATTCAGGTCACTCTATGCTGACACCGCGTGCGATTAGCATGGTCAGCCCAATTCTCTGCTCTGCTCCTGCCCTTAATACCTTTTTTATCTGATGACAGGTTCCCTTTAACCTGCAGATATGGGGTTAATCTAGAGATTAATAGCGTTATTAACCTGCCTGGTGTTAGGGTTGGCGGTTTGCACTTAATAAGATAATAATGAAGTGCAACTGCAACCCGGGGTCCAGCGTGCAGTGATATTACACTGCAGCTAGTGAACAATGGCGGAGCGAGGCTGCGAGCAAACACTAAACACATGAGGTAACCGTCACTCAATATGAACTGAACGCAAAGTACTAAGCTCTTACTCCACAGAGCGGTGCTGAACTACCGAGCACTTAGCGCTAAACAACAGGAGTAGAGCAATCATGACGCTAGTTGGGGTCCCTATCGCTGCCCCCCAGGGAAGTCTAGGCTGGTGGTTGTGCCTGCTCTGTAACTCAGCAGTGCTAACCGCACACATGACCGGAGAAAGATGCAAAACGCGCGCGCACCGGCGTGCATCTCAGAGGAGCTTTCTACATTCAGGTCAAGTCCATAGACTTGGCTAGAAAGCCAGCAGTAACCAAACGACCAGCACGAGCCTGAGCAAGATGCTGCGACCCAGTCAGCAGCACCCACAGTCAGTGGCATACAGTCAATAGGAGCAGACCACGCAGCTGCTATGGGGCCCGGACAGG
>VIAB01027545.1:22319-37302 GCA_009801035.1 Oophaga pumilio
CCTCATTCATTCCCTATGGGACTTGCAAACATGTGCGGCGCTTGTGGTGAGACAAAAAAAACACTGCTAGTAGCGTGGGGAGTATGCATGAGGGGTAGAGACCGACCGGCATAAAACAAATGTATGTGTCGGGTCTCCCCCGAGCATAAAGTATGGACATCGATAAATGAGTCATACAAAGATGATGCCGCAGATAAGTATAAATATATACCCACGATAGAAGCTAATATAGACAGGATTTTGTATACCCTGTTGCTTCATTGGTAGGAAGACAATAACTGCAATTTGGGCATCATGCGACTAAGACAGGTCACAGCTGTTATGTAACTCCATAATCCTGGAGTATTTTTGAATCTACCACAAAAAACCTTGATATAATATCCCCTATAATTTGGGTGATTACCAGATGTATCCGATTTAGACACTGTGTAAGAGTGTACATCTTTAGAATACCGTGTTAATCATTTTGAATAATATACCCCATGAGATGTCCAACATAACGAGATATAGTATGGACATAAATATAACAAGGGCAACATACTGGCACGGTTGATTTCGCTGAGTAAGATCCTAATAATTTTGGGCTACCCCGTGTGGGTGATAACAAAGACTAGAAGCTTGTTTAATCTCAGCATATTTATAGGTTTATGGTAAACCAGTGGCTTAGATTCTATTTGATCTTTTATACACACACACTATTTATGTGGTTTGGTTTTTTGCACATGCACTTTAAGCACTTCTGGCACTTTGATATTTTATTTAGTTAATAAAAGTTAAGTTTTAATTATATTTGATCAATCTGCTTCATTACGTAATTACAATCGATTGAATCCCTGTGCCTCCGCTAAACATAATATAGTAGCGTTTTTTTTTCCATTTGCTGCAAGTATCTGAGTTGCGGGATCGCGTCAATACCGCAAGTGTCGCACATGTCTGCAAGTCGCATAGGGAATGAATGAGTCCGAATGCAGTGTTGCCATAAGTGATCCGTTACATGGCAGATGCGGAAAAACTGCCGGATCTGCCGCGAATGGCAAAAATCGTTGATGTGCAAGTAGCCTAAGTCACTGACGACAGTGTCTGCATTAGTCATACTCACCAATGGAGGAGGTAGAACGAAAAGTGCCTAGGGCAGCAGAAACTCTAAATACGGCCCTGGCTGAACCTGGGCAACAACTCCCTGGAGGATGTGCCTGAGGGCCTGTGTGCGGGCAAGCTGCATGTGCTGATCCTGCAGAGGAACAAGCTGCTGAGCGTGCCCTCCGCCGTGTACCAACTGGGCAGGCTCACCGAGCAGGATCTGACAGAGGCCGTGGTGCTGCTGAGCCAGCTGAAGAAGCTGTGCCTGAGCCACAACCAGCTGCACACCCTGCCCTGGCAGATCGGCTCCCTGGGGATCCTGGAGGCGCTGGACGTCAGCTTCAACCGAGTGAGCCACCTGCCTGACAGCATGCCGGGTCTGGCCTGGCTGCAAGCCTTGGACCTGGACCACAACGAGCTGGGCAGCTTCCCCCAGCAGATCCTGCAGCTGCCTGCCCTGGAGGAGCTGGACTTCTCTGGGAACAAGATGCTCTGCAGCAGCTGCGCCGGCTCCCTTCCTGAGGGCATACAGGCCATGAAGCCTCTGAAGATCCTGTGGCTGAGCAGCATCGGACTCTTCACCTTACTGGACTCCTTCTGTGAGCTGAGGCATCTGGAGAGCCTGATGCTGGACAGCAACCACCTCTCCTCCTCTTAAAGAGTATGTTTTTCATAATCTGACAAAGCTGATTGACATCTTGAATGTCTTTTTCCTGAGGGACGCCTCTGTCTTATTGCAGAAACTTTTTTTTTTTGGGGGGGGGCGGGGCCCCATTCAGACTTTTGCTATGGGGCCCCATGATTTCTATGTACGCCCCTGCCCACAGTGGCCAAAGCTGTATGGGAGACCGCAGAGGCAGATGCAGCCGCTCCGACTGTAAACTACTGGGGAATGAATGGAGGCAGCACACACAGGCTCAGTGACAAGCCGTGACGTCACTTATCTGTGCTCGCTGACAGCTGAACTCCCGTGACCTCAGCACCGTGGGAAAATGACGTCAATTCTGAGGTAAATGACCAGAAATTGTGATTGATTTCCGTGACTGGCCTGACGAACGCCTCCGAAATCCCGCAGTGTCCATCAGCTCCTCAGCTTGTTTTCACATGTGCGCACGCTCCGGAGCCGCCACGAGTCAGTGGCCACATAATAGTTTATGACCGTGCATGCCATGCGCGCCGTAGACATGTTGAAACAAGCTGGGGCTATACACTTAGAGTTAGTGCGCATGTACTGGAAGCTGATGGGCAGTGTGCAAGCACGGGATTTCCAAGGCCGTGATGTCAAGCCAGTCACGGCAATCAATCACAATGCGGTGGGAGTGAATAATTTCGAATAGGACCATGACTGACTGTGACAGAAGTGGTAAAAAGCCCCTATGACTGAAATGAAAGGTAAGTAATGCAATCTACTAAAGTGTTTTTACACATAACACTGGGAGCTTTTTCTGAGAAAACAATGTTAATGATGCACATTGCTTCACTAACAATACACTGGGACAGTTTAAAACACAAGAAGGACATGACAGGTTCCCTTTAAAACTCAATTACACTCATCCAAATTCCTGGTGTAAAGCTTTGCCATTTGTATGAACTTTTAAAGAGAACCTGCACCTAAGTCCTTCCTAAGGAGCCTACGATCTGTTCTGCTTGCCCTTTAAGCCAGGCATGCCACCAAAAATAATCTTTACACACCTCTCTTCTGCAAGGTACTGGTCGGTGAGTGGTCCAATGGGCTTGTACAGATCAATCTTGGCACTTGCTGTAAGCAAGCTAACCTGTCCCTGTGCTTTTGATTGATGGGTTAGCGAGCAGGTGCTGAGGTTGATCCGTACACACCCATCGAACCGCTCAGCGACGAATACCATGCAGGAGAGAGATGTGTAAAGAGAATTTTTAGCGGTATGCAAGACTGCAGGGGCACGTGGAACCGATTGTTAGGCCGGCGTCACACTGGCGAGTGTGATGCGAGTTAGTCGCACGACTTTCTCGCATCAACACCCGACACGGCCGCCCGCTCTCGGACCCGAGTGTGCGGCTGCATAGAAATACATGCAGCCGCACACTCGCGTCCGAGAGCAGGCGGCCGTGCCGGGTGTTGATGCGAGAAAGTCGTGCGACTTACTCGCATCACACTCGCAAGTGTGACGCCGGCCTTAGGCTCCTTACGGCTATGTTCCCACAATCAGCTTTTGGTGCGTTTTTTACTCAGTATATTATTGCTGCTTCACAAACAGTTCAAGCAAAGTAGATGGGATTTATAGAAATTTCATTCCCACTGTGCTCTTTTTCTTTTTTTCCTTCAGCCTAAACTGACCTGCGGTGACTGTTTCAAATTTCGCAGCATGTGAATTTCTCTAGCGGGCACACAGAGTTTTCAGTGCAGATTTTCCCCATAGACTTACATTAGATTTGGAAAATCCGCAGGTAAAAAGGCACATGCGTTTTTAGTGCCTTTCCGCAGTGGGGAAGCATCTAAAATGCATGTAATCCGCACCTATAAAGTTTTGTCAAAGTCAAATGCCAGAAGTATCAAAAATAAAGCAGCTTAGTTAAAGCATGACACACCAACAAGACCCAAAAAAAACTGCAGCTTCAAAAATGAGATAAAAACACAATACACAATCCATTTTTTTAAAGCAGCTGTTAATTATTTACAGCATCATATACAGTTTCCTAGGTTACAGAATCACAATGTAACTGTAAAAATCTAATGTTTTAAAGTGGCTTCATATGCCATCAAATTATTTTTCATGCACCCAAAAACTTGAATGGGCAAGTACCATCTGATTTCCGTAAGAAACTAGTGCCTGATTTTTTTTCGCACGCAGGTTTGGTCAGTGACAAATATCACTCATATGTAGTAATCCTGGATTGTCTGTGGACCCCATTTATTCTTCTGAAGAATTGTTCCTTTAATAGGCTCAATGTCTTATCAGAGCAGAGTGTCCTAATATGAATATATGCATAATCATCTGAGCAAACTTTCCCTTGATTATTGGACCGGCTATAAAAACGCTATACCTATATATGACATAAACTTCCTGACAAAGATGCAGAGTAGTGGTGAAATGCGCGTTGAGGTTGTGTTATCCCCAAATACAGATAAGAATGTCTAAAGGTATCCCTGGGTGATATTTTTTATGTTATTATTAAAGACTGACTTAGTATGGTTAGATTTCACTATATAAATATACCTAATATTAATTGTGGATACCCTTATGTCTTATTGTTGTGCACTAAAAGCAGCCACATATACTAAAATAATATATACAGATACATTTAGGAATGGCTCAGCTGCATGCCAGCATAGACCACTCTCTGAAAATGAGCACCAGCCTCAGGGCTAAATAAGTTGGTCTCTTCAGCTGTGGGGGTTCCTGTTGTACTCACAGCCTGCCGAGAGGTGGTCAGATTCCACGAGTCAAGACTCTATGGCCATCACAAGGAAGGTCACAGTGGCAGAGCAGTTCGGATTTGTGCACTGAGGTAGGATATACCAATTGGCTGCTTGTCAGTGGCTGCAACTGCACCTGAGATAGTATGGAGTTGAAGCTCCAGATGTCATCTAGCATGCCAAGAGGTGGTGATGTTGTTTTTTGTGGATTTTGTTGAGACCCAGACCACAATGTTCAATGTTTAGAGAGAGAAGTCGGTGTCTCCTAAGCAGGTTACACCCGCCGAATGGCAATAAACTATGAAGTGAGAAAAGCAGTAGGAGAAAGAGAAAAAAATCCATCTGGAATGACAAACAGGTAATCACCTCCAGATAGTGGCGCACAGCTCTGACCAAATCCAATCAATTTAAGGATTTCTCTGCTGGATTAGATGGAAAAAGACAAAGTGAAGTCAGAACGAACTCTTCCTTGAGATGGAAGGAAGAAACCACCTTGGGAACGAACAAAGGTACAAGAAGCAAAACCACCTTCTGCAGGTCAAGGACAAGAAACGGAGAGCATTAATAGAAAAATGCGAGATCTAATACTCGTTTGAAGGTGATAAATATGGATAAACGTCATTCCGTAAATAAAAGTTGCTCATGTAGGATACCACTCCCTAAATATGTAGAAAACGTAATGTAGCACTCTTGCGTGAAGAATATAGAATGAATGTTTATGTAGAAAGGCATTCCAAATTAAGTAACGTTTCAGTCTCTAACAGACTTTCAGCAATCCGTCTCATGAAGGTCGATGCTAGAGACCAACAAGTTACTTAATTTGGATTACCTTGCTAAATAAACATACATTCTATATTCCTTATAGAAGAGTGCCAGATTTGTTTTTCTACTCGTTTGATGGGATTGATAGCAATCAGGAACCTTCCAGGAAAGCCAGAGCAGGGAAATGCTGTGGATTGGTACAAAGGGAGGACACAATAAGTCAGTCAGTGTTCCCCAACTCCAGTCCTCAAGCGCCACCAACAACAGGTCATGTTTTCAGGATTTCCTTAGCAGCGTCCAGATGATGGAATTTTTGCCAGTCCAGGTGATGGAATTATCACCTGGGCAATACTAAGGAAATCCTGAAAACATGACCTTTTGGTGGCTCTTGAGGACTGGAGTTGGGCAACATCGCTGTAAGCGTTAAAGGCGTTGTCTGAGAGTTTAATATTGATTGCATATCCTTATGATAGGTTATCAGTATCCGATCGGTAGGATGGCGACACCTGGCATCCCCACCCGATCAGCATTAGCTCTTCCAGATGTTGGCCAGATATGCTGAGTTGCAAGTGCACTGAACAGCTGCATCAAAGGAATAGTGGCCGTGTCTGGGTACTGCAGATTCAACCCCTATTCAAATTAATAGTGGCAGATGTGCAGTACCTGGCCATGGCTACTATGCAGTTGACGGAGATGTGCTGTGCAGTTCTGCAACTTAGCAGATCTGACCACTGTCATCACCATGAACAGCTGATCGGTGGGGGTACTGGGTACCTCAGGATAGGCTATCAATATAAATGTCCCGAACAGCCTCTTTAACTACCAGGCTAAGTTCTCATAGATCCAAAAGGTCTACCGTGAACAAAAATCTTGATTTAAGGCTTAGAAACCAGATACTTCTTAAAAAAGACAGACGAGGCGGAGACCGGGCCCTTTAAGGAGCTAAAGACTAATCCATACTCAATACCAGACTGGAGAAATGCAAGGAGGGATGGAAGAGAAAAGACCATATGGGTGACCCTGTGAGATTCACACCAATAGAAGTAGGCCTTCCAGGTACGTGTGAGGTCGGGACCGCCACCATCTTAGATAGGGCCTGTACCAGCCTCCATTTTGTCAGTTCACAGAGCCACAAACTTCTAACTACGCAGGGCCTATTAGCATATTCAGTACGACCAGTGTTGATGTCCACTATGAATCAATAGGGCTTTAACATGCTAATTGGTTTAGGCCAGTGTCTGAATGGGATGGTCATTGGTATGTTGAATGGCTCAGACTCAGGCCAGTGTTTCCTGCTCCATATGAATTGCAGGCTAGTTAATATGCGTGCTTCAAAGCAAAGGGGAAGGACCTAGCAGTTTTAAGAACTGTAGCCATGAAGAAGCTGGGGCATTCCATTTTCTCACAGCAGCAAGAAACACATGGGACAGATTTGATTTGCCAAGGGTGCAGCAACACATGCCTTGGGGACTATCCAGCAACTGAAGACTGTACCTGGGGACAGCAGAGCCCCTACCTTCCCATGACCATACTACCCGGTAATATTGATCTATAGCTTATACCTTTAAGCCTTGTACATTATCGTTGTATTTTTTCTCTGACTGCAAATCCATTGTAATTACGTTGTATAGCTTTACTGTATATTTCTGTAATTATCTAGTGCGCTCTTAAGGCGATTAAACCATAAAATTAATCTTGGGCTGATGCTTTTACTCTGATCACGAATCTTAGAATACCTAGTGGGTAACAGGACAACCACCCGGCGGCCATTTGCTCTAGGTGCAGTTCCCTTACTGACCTGAGAGACAAAGGGGGCGCCGGAGAGCTGTACCTGTGGAGTTACGTCCCATTGGTGACGTGGGAGGAAAGGGGATCGTCCGTCACATTTGGTAGCGGCGGTGGTATCAGAAGCTGTGATACCCAGGCTACCATGTGGCAGTCGGCTTAGTTCTTCACAGTATGATGGTAGATAAGAGACGAGGATAGCTTCTGTGCCTTGATCATGGTCTGTACAACCTCATCAGAAAAACCTGAGGATTTTAGGACTGCAGCTTCAACGACCATGCTTTTAAATTGAGCGATCGAGAATTTGAGCGCAGAGGGAACCTCGGGAATCTGTAAAACCTCTGTCATTGTTTGACTCAGAGTCCCTCCTTGATGATTGAGGTAAGTCACAGCGTTGTGGGACTGAATTCAGATCGGGGACCCAACACCTGGTCCTGCCAATGTAGAATAAAGAATTTCTGTGCGTCCTATGACGTTGATGGGAATTTGAGCGCAGAGGGAACCTTGGGAATCTGTAAAACCTCTGTCATTGTTTGACTCAGAGTCCCTCCTTGATGATTGAGGTAAGTCACAGCGTTGTGGGACTGAATTCAGATCTGGGACGAAGACAGATGGGGAAGAAGAATCAAGCGACTGAGGGAGAGAACACACCAGTCTCGATGGGAAAGCAGGGATGGCTGAAGAGAAGCAGTGTGAAACTGAGCAAATTGGATCGCCGCAGTGGCCACCACCATCTTGTCTAGAACCCTCTTGCAGAAGTGGAGAGGAAGAAGAGATGGTTGGCTCAGTGATTGGATGCCGGATTTTAAAGCCGACATTTAGTCCTGTTGAAGGGAAACTTTTAGCTTGGACAATGTTGAAAAGCATTCCTAGGAAAAGGATGCTCTGAGCTGGGATCAGAAACTACTTTGAATGGCTGATGATCCATCTGAAGCGGTACAGCGTGTGCAGTGTTATCTACGAACTCTTGTGGTTCACGGAATAGAAAGTAGTCCTGACAAGGATGTCGTCAAAGTAGGGAATGACCACTATCCCTCTGACACCCAAAAAGGCCGTGATGGCAGCCATGACCTTTTTGAACACCCTGTGGGCTGTAGCCAGCTGGAAGGGAAAAACAATAAACTGAAAATGGGATTCACAGCCAAACAGAGAAACTTCTGGTGTGCTGGAAATAATGGGAATGTGGAGGCATACTGAATGTGGAGGCATCCTGAAGCTGTGTCGTCCACTCACTGCAGGTCTGAACTGCAGGTAAGACAGTACCCCGAGAAACCCCGAGACCCTTTACCCCTATACAGGGCTCTGGAATTATAGCGAAGCCCAGGGGGTAGCTGCCTATGAGAGTAGTGGACCGGAGTAGGAAGGACGCTAGGAAGGGAATAAAAAGCGAGACCAAATGCGTAGTTAGAAGTCCAAAGGTCAAAACCGGGAGGGCGGCAAAGGTACAAAATCGGCAAGCAGAAGAAGGGTCAAAATCCAGGCAAAAGTCAGAGTCAAAACCAGGCGGGCAACAGAGGTACAAAATCGGCAGGCAGTAGAAGGGTCAGAAATTCAGGCAAAGGTCAGAGATACAATAGCAAAACAAACTAGCACACTGGGGAAACCAAGACTATATCTGGCGGCTTGCAAGCCAGGCTCCAAGGCATTTGAAGGGCATGGCTACCTCTCACAGGCTCACAGTCTGATGACCTCATCTGGACCGCCCCCAGAACCAGGCCAGATGGTGATGCATGACCGACACCAACCACCCCACCTCCGACAGCAGAGCGAAGCCTACGCCCACCAGACGCCTGAGTCCAGTGCCTCCCAGCGGCCGAGGCAGGAACACCAGCCACTGAATCCAACGGCGACGTGACAGAAGCGACAAAGCTGGATAAGCTTGTTCAGCAGGTCTTGAATCGGGCATACTAAATGGTCCTTCTTGGGGACAACAAAAAGAATTGAGTAAAACACTTTGAATCATTCTTGAGATGGAACCAGAACAACGATGCCGGACTGGAGAAGGGAGGAAATGTTTTGGAAAAAAAGCTGTCAGGAATAATGTCTGTGGGGGGATGATTTAAAAAAAAAGATCTTGTAGGAGAATGGAGCATACTGTTTTTTATCTGAAGGAGTTATTTTTCCTGACTGCATCTGGTCCATGAAGACTTGGAAGGTTGAATGCATGGAAACCATAAATTAGTCAGCTTGAAGGATGATTTTTTTTTTTGAGGGATGGTAGGTCTCTCTTGGTGGTTAGATGAAAGGAGCGAAACTGATGTAGTTTTCAGTTTAATGAAGACGGAGTAGATCTCGGTTGTGAAAGCAGGCAGCACTTCCCACCTGTGGCGTCTAAAATTACCTTGTCAGGATTTTCACCCAAAAGGCAAGATCCTCAGAATGGAAGGTTCGGGAGGGATTCCTTGTCTGCATTCCACGACTTGAACCATAGGATACAACGGATCTCTACAATAGTGTTTGAAGCTCGAGCAGAACAGCTGGCTGCTTCAAGAAAGGTGGAAAAAAGGTATCCGTGAGAGCAATCTGATCTGCAAGGTCTGCCATCTTGGATGTTGGAGTCCTGGATATGATGCCTTAGAGCAGGTGTTTTGCCTACCCAGTACCTGCCTTGGTAAATCAGGTAGCTGCAAAGGCCAGACACAAGGCTGTCTCTGGGACGTCAAACACAAACTTGACCAAGGATTCTACTCTTCGGTCCATGGGGTCCTTTAGGCAGGCAAGGTCATCGAGAAGTAAGATCTTGGTCCTTTATAACCTAGACACTGGCCAGTCCACCAAGGGTGAGGAGAACCATATGGTAACGAGATCTACTGGAAAAGGAAAAAAAAACCTCCATATGTTGTCATTTATGGAATCTCTTTTTTGGTTGCACGGAGTCGGAGTGGTTAGAAAATCATTTGGTGGTACATCTGACCCACCTAAAAGACACAAAGTGTGCAGAAGGTGAGGGATCCACTTCTTTCACGTTGAGGGATTGGTTCACAACACAGACAAGCCTGTCAACCATGTCTCTCATCTTTACAGCCTGATCAGAATCCAGCTCTGAATCTGAATCAGAAATGTGATCCGATAACTGACGTGACTCTGGGGAGTAAGGGTGTGATGATGAGTGTGCTCTCGTAGTCATAGAGAAAGAGAGAGACCGTGTTGAAAACTGGTATCTGAATGCCAACTGTGCTAAGGGAAGAAAAGGTCCTGCCATCTAGACGAGAGGATACAGCTTGGCCCCTGGCAGACTGTGCTCTTTTTCTTCCGGGTTGGTACTATAGAGGGCCTATCTCCCTCTGTTTCCCTATCTAGAGGAGACAAGAGAAGAATATTAGAATAATAATCACCATTGGCAGTAACCAGTCTGAAGACTTCAGAGCCGTGTCTGCCTCCTAAGTGACACTAAGAGAAATTGAATAGCTTATTGCCAATAGGCAGGTATAGCCTGTTGAAGAAAAGCCAACTTTTATTCTTTAAGGTTATATGCAAATTGCCTCTTCAAAAAAAGAGGACTTGTACTCTATAGCGCCACCTATTGGAAGTAGTAACTTCGAATAGGTGGCGCTATAGAGTACAAGTCCTCTTTTTTTGAAGAGGCAATTTGCATATAAAATTTCCCAGAGGAGCATTGCACGGCGAATAAGCCTCCTTACCTCGGCACGCCAGAGCTGGTATGTCACTCTCCACAAGGAGAAACCTTACCCCTTAGACTTTATTCTTTAAGATTGTAATTCTTGGTGTCATCCTCCTGGTGGCAGCAGTGTACACCTATGATTCCCTGTGTTCTCAAATGAAGCACAAGAGAAATACATTTTCAATTGGCAAAATATTTTCACTGTTGTTCTGCACTGTTTTCTATTCCACCGAACCCCTATTGAGCAGGCATATATTAAATTACCAATCATTTCCCGCACAATGTCAATTCCATGGTCAGAAGTGATCTATATTTTAACTTTTACATATGAGAAGATGCATAGAAATCAAAATGCTGATGACTTTGTTTTGGTATGAGGTTGGGAAGTCAAGAGCCACTCTGTGGCTATCCTCATTCTACACAAATTATGTAGTAACATACATTAATTTACAATTATTACACCTCATTAAGAAAGATACATTTAAACCTGTATTGCCAAAATAAGAGCAAATTCATTTAGGAAAGAGCAAGAAACCATTGCTTTGGATGCAAGCTGAAATAAGCAGGTGTATGCAAATGTTAATGTGAGAAAAGCTCAAAAGTTCCATTTACAAACTAGGAGAAATAGTAAAAATGTTTGCAGCAAGAGATCTGAGGTTGTGGAGCGAAGAAAACAATGCACATTTAACACCTCCAGTAATCAGAATTTTTATTTACATTCTTTAGTTTCCTTAGTTTTTATGAAGTTTAAATCTCCATTTTTTCCAGCCTCTTCCTTTCCTTATATAAATGCTGTTCAATGGCCAAAACTAACCTAACATTCGATATATATTGGCTTTCAATGGTAAGTTTAATGCACATTTTTTGCTTCGTATCTGAACATTGTGCCTACATTATTCTCCATATTTTTGCATCAGCAATTATTTGCTACCATATCATCTAGCGCAGGGTTCCCCAACTCCAGTCCTCAAGGCCCACCAACAGGTCATGTTTTCAGGATTTCCTTTGTATTCCACAGGTGATGCAATTATCACATGAGCAATACTAAGGAAATCCAGAAAGCATGACCTGTTGGTGGGCCTTGAGGACTGGAGTTGGGGAACCCCGATCTAGCGGGAGTGTACCAAGCATGGAGAAGGAGATGTGATGGTGTGGGGGTGCTTTGCTGGTGACACTGTTGGGGATTTAATCAAAATTGAAGGCATATTGAACCAACATGGCTACCACAGCATCTTGCAGCAGCATGCTATTCCATCCAGTTTGCGTTTAGTTGGACCATCATTTATTTTTCAACAGGACAATGACCCCAAACACACCTCCAGGCTGTGTAAGGGCTATTTGACCAAGAAGGAGAGTGATGGGGTGCTACGCCAGATGACCTGGCCTCCACAGTCACCAGACCTGAACCCAATCGAGATGGTTTGGGGTGAGCTGGACCGCAGAGTGAAGGCAAAAGGGCCAACAAGTGCTAAGCATCTCTGGGAACTCCTTCAAGATTGTTGGAAGACCATTTCCGGTGACTACCTTTTGAAGCTCATCAAGAGAATGCCAAGAGTGTGCAAAGCAGTCATCAAAGCAAAAGGTGGCTACTTTGAAGAACCTAGAATATAAGACATATTTTCAGTTGTTTCACACTTTTTTGTTAAGTATATAATTCCACATGTGTTAATTCATAGTTTTGATGCCTTCAGTGTGAATGTACAATTTTCATAGTCATAAAAATACAGAAAAATCTTTAAATGAGGTGTGTCCAAACTTTTGGTCTGTATTGTATATTTTAGTGCCCCTATTGCCGGGACGACAATAGTTAAAGGAAGGGGGAATGTAAGGAGGTCAAGAGTATTAACTCTTGAACTGTTTGAATTCTATTAGGTGTGTTAATGTGTGTCTGTTATGTACTGTATGATGTCATTTACCAGTGTTATGTCTGATATGTGGGGGTATGGATATAAGTAGATAGTGCATCCTTGGGGTCACTAGTGGAGGGCACTATTAGGGTAGTATATATACATATATATGGGTGTAGATATAGTTTGCGAAGGATCACTAATGGGGGCATGTTAGAGATCCAGTTAGAAAGTTATAAAAATATGTCAATGCAGTATTTGGTTTGGACACTAGATGGGGGCATTGAGCACATCCAGTCCAATAGGGACCATTGGTTAGGGACTTGTTGCCAGGGAAAGATTGCCTCCAAGCAGGAATCTGTCAGGAAGATTTCTTCCAGGCAAAGTCAGTCAGGGGTGGACCTTGCTAGTGTGAGGATGTCCACGTTCCTGGGCCCTGGGAATAGAGAAGAAGTGTGAGGGGACCAGCAACCTCTGAGAAGCCGGTGAATGTAGTGGTAGTCCAGTGGAAGATCCACTGTGGGTACGCTCAGCAGAAGAGGTCGTGCATGAGCGTAGTAGTGAGTGGGCCACTGGCAAGTATCTGGGCAGGATAACCAGAGAGGGGTGGACGACCTAGTAGATGTGTATTCCTAGACTGGATTGAAGAGTCTCCAGGGGAAGAGATCAAAGTACCGTTTTCACCGGGCTCCTCGTCCCGTCAATACTTTGTGGTCCATTCTGGTGTAGCAGAAGAGAAGAAGCGGAGTTGTGAAGAATGTATTGCTGGTATCGTGTAAGACGTGCTTATGGTGTCCTGGATGTGCTGTGTCCGGAGGAAAATAAAGCAGAACTGTTTGACGTGATTCTGGACTCTGACTCTGATTGTTCTATACGTTCTGTCACGAAGAGAGGAACACCCAAGGAGAATAGAGATAACAGGAGTAAAGAATGCAGCAGCTCCCAGTAAGTTCACCCCTCGGCCAACCCTTTCCATAACCCAAACACACCCCTAACCCTAATCCCAACCATAACTACAACCCTAATCCAACCCTAACTTTAGCCCAACCCTTACCCTAGCCCCAACCCTAACCCTAACTTTAGCTCAACCCGGACTTTAGCCCAAATTTAACCCTAATGGAAAAATGGAAATAAATAAATTTTTATTATTTTTACCTAAGGGGTTGATAAAAGTGGGTTTGATTTACTATTTTTTTTATTTTGATCACTATGATAAGGTCTATCACAGTGATCAAAATGAACCAATAGGAAAAATGTCCTATTGTTGCCGGATGCCGGCAGATCTCGGCAGGCGCACTGCGCATACGCCCGCCTTTTTCTTCCCAGAAGAAGATGCCGGCGGCAGGGGACTTCACGGAGGGATGCAGGGTCACCGGAGGTACCGGGGGGGAAATCGGGGGACCCCATTTCTCTCTCCTCTGATGTAATCAAGAGAAATTAAATGGGAAATCGGACTTTTTTTTTTGCAGTTACCGTTATTCCGTGAATGGCAACACTGGGGTCGGTAAAAACCAACCCAAGTCTTGTTCTCTGGAGTCTCAGGTACCCCCAGTAGCCGAGACCCCGGAGAAATTCAGACTCTGGGGGGCGCTATACACTTATTTCTCAGTGCCGTTAAAAAGCGGCGCTGAGGCATAAGTACTCTTATCTGCCTCCGTTAAAAGGCGTATCAGCGGTCGTTAAGGGGTTAAAAATAATTCTCAGCAGGACATCCTCTTGTACTATTGGCCTATCATAAGAGGCAACTAAACAACTGCCGATTGGCGGTCCATGTTTTGTGTTTCCATTCAGCACAACGGCAAACAAGGTTCATGGTGTTCAACATAAGCACTAGCTTGGATATAAGGACACCACACTCTTTCTACTTTAAGTACTTAAGTAAATGTCATTCTTGAAGTGCCTAAAGTCTCTGGTATATTGTAAAAATAGCAGAACACATTTCCTGTAAGATGATTTATAAACCTTCAGACTATCTTACTCCACAGCAATGAGCTATGATTGACCAACAATGGTGAAGCAATAACATGAGTAATCCTCCCAACATTATTAGAAACAGTCAGTTTCCATAGTAAAATACATAAAACAGCTTGGTGTTTCTGCTGCATAATCTACAACTAGCATTTGTTTAAAAATGTGAAACATCAGTAGCCTAATTTATTGAAATACGTTGAGTTTATTGAACATAAAGTGGGTAATGAATGAATTGGAAGAGAGCTTGCTTTAAAATAAATAAATAAATAAATAAAGCACTTACTGTCTGCTACTATGTAAATTCATCACTTATGCAAGATAATATGTCACCCACAATGAGCCGGACTCTGTGTTGTGCCTAGTGCCACATTAGATCGAAATTGGGCGAACCTATTGTTATTGGCTGGTCATACACGGTTTATGGGGGACTTCTCCCTCAACATCACCTGATAACGGGGCGAGCAGATTGAACTTAAACACCTGACTAGAGTTGAGCATTCCGATACCGCAAGTATCGGGTAT
>VIAB01027550.1:22089-32640 GCA_009801035.1 Oophaga pumilio
GCAGGATTGGGCTTACCCCCTTTCCAGGTGCTGCTGGCAGGCTTGTTCAGCTCAGGTGCCCTGTTGTTGGCATAGTCGTCTGCCAGGGTGGCTGTAGCAGAAGCCCCCTTTGGTTTCCGGTCACGGAGGAAAAGCTGGAAGTCCTCTGGGCAGTTCCACAAGAACTGCTCCGTGACGAACAGTTCCTGGACCTCCTGGCGGGTGGTGAGCTTTAGACCTGAGGTCCTATGCTCCGCAGCTCTCAGCAGGGCCTGCATGTGGTCGGTCCAGGTGTCCTTTGAACCCCGCAACAGGCTCCTGAACTTCCTGCGGTACGACTCCGGGTGAGGTTGTAGTGCTGGAACATGGCCCGCTTTATGCTGTTGTAGTCCTTCTCCTCCCTGGCAGGTAAGTCCCCCAAAACTTCCAGGGACTTACCCCTCAACGGGGGTCAGGTACCTTGCCCACTGATCCAGGGTCAGATGGTGTTGGAGGCAGGTCCTCTCAAAGGCCAGCAGAAAGGAATCCAGGTCTCCATCCTTTTCAAGCAATGGAAAGTCATCCGCCCGGACCTTGGAAGCCTTGGTCTCCGGTGGGGCTGGAGCGTCCAACGGGAGCCCGTGCTGAGCCATCTCCAGTCGGTGCCGGCGCTCCGCAGCTTCACGGCGCTCCACAGTCTGCAGCACATGTTCTGCATGCTCACGCTCTGCCGCCGCTTGCTCACGCTCTGCCGCTTTCTCTGCTGCCACAAGGAGTCTGTTATGGGCGGCGTCATTGCCAGCCTCGAGCTGTGCCAAAGCCGCTTGGAAAAGGGCCTCCGATCTGGCAGGCTGGGACGGGCAGGGGGTGGACAGTCTACTGTGAGACTGAGCACGGGGGTCTGGCTCCTTGGGTAGCCCTGGCTGAGCTCCCCCTCGCCTTCATCGGCATCGAACCGCACATAAACCATAGCATTGACCTCCCCTTTGCCTTACTCCTGGTGCCTTCCGCCATCTTGGGAACCTTTGGTCACTGACACAGCTGCAACCCCGACCTTGCACACAACTTATTATATTTACACTCTGACCGTCCAGTGCTGGGCTGACCTTAAGACCCCAGCAGTGAAAGCTACCGCTGGTAGTCTTTAGTGTCTGGGAGTAGGGGTCCCACGCACACTATTACTCTGATCCCACCGCTGCCACCAAATGTGAAGGACAACCCCCTTCCTTCCACGTCACCAATGTGACGTAACTCCACAGGCACAGCTCTCCGGCGCCCCCTTTGTCTCTCAGGTCAGTAAGGGAACTGCACCTAGAGCAAATGGCCGCCGGGGAGGGTGTCCTGTTACCCACTGGGTATTCTAAGATTCGTGATCAGAGTAAAAGCATCAGCCCAAGATTAATCTTATGGCTATTCATATTGAGCAGTAAATCCTGTCTTGAGTCGAATCTACTCAGCATACTAATAGACCTTTTCGTTCACAGTGGAGACCAAACCCTATTGTATTGAATATGCCCACAGGCCATAGGGAATTACAGCAGTTAGCTGCTGCGAATCTGTGAACTCAGACAACATGGCGGCTGGAGCAGGCCATATCCAAGATGGTGGCTGTTCCTTCCTCACACAAGCCAATTACATATACCTAGTGCTGATGTAGGCAAGCTTAAATCCAAAAGCTCATCTGTAACTGAGCAGCAAGTGTAGCCAAGCTGGAATAATTACGGAAAAGGATGGAGCCACGACAACATTGCTATACTATTCAATGCCTCAGATTTAGGAAAAGCTGTGGTACCGGTATAATCCGTTAAGAAACACTTGTTTACTGATTGCGCAGCAAATATATAGGAATATTTGGGAAAATATCTACAAGACAGAATAACGGATTTATTTAAGATTAGGCCTTTGGAAGAAACCTTAAGTCTCTTTGCAGAACATTGTTATGACTTACATTCATACAATAATAATAATAATAATAATATTCTTCTGTAGTAATATCTGTTTGTTCCTCCGTTACGGGAACAGGACTGTGGCCTTCCATCTCCAACATACTGAATGTGAAATGTTCTTCTAGCTGCTGTTCACCTTCATTATTCTCATTCATCAGTTTAATTGTACTTATCATGTTTGAAGCATATCAGTCACAATAGCAAAAACCTGTTCTTGTCTGAGTTCATAATCTTGCAGAACTTTTTCTACTAAGGTCTGGAGAAACTGGCTGCTGTGATGAGCTTTAGTATCTTTTACTGCCAGTTGTCACAACCATATCGTGTGTTCATAACAAAATAGTTCACTCTGTGACATGTGCAGGTATCCATTTTAAGCAACACAAAGCGTCTCTTGAGAGTCTTTTTAAGGTCTTCCTTTTCGATAAGGGCTTCTTCAATCACTAATTTTCTAATACTTTTCCTTTCCAGAGAAACATCAAGTTTGCGGGCCATTTCTCCATTAAGATCTGTATAAGCTGGTCATGCAAATAATGATAATGGTACACTGTCCTTCACAACAAGCTCGATGAGCTGTCTTTCAAACACATCTGCTGTCATTATTACAGTAACTTTGTAACTTATAAAATATCTTGTAACTGCTGTTTGAGATGCTCTTTCCTCCTCCTTTGCCTGGCAGGAAGTGCTGGTCTCTGGTTTTTGGTGCTGCTGTGATCTTTTTCAATCACAGCTTTGTAAACTTCTGGGTGGCAGCGTTGTAAATGTCTTTTTAGATTGGAAGCTCTTGAAGGAGAATTTTTACCACTGCCAGAGTATGCACTGATTTTGGCATCACAGCATTTGTTTTCATCTGAGTCACTTATACACTGACACACAAAATGTTTTTTTTTTTATCTTGAGTCACAGTGAAATGCTCAAATACAGCTGACTTCATAAGATGCTTCTTAGACATTTTGTAATTATGTAAACTCGCTCTCAAAATAATTTTGTTCCGTAAAAAAAAACAAGGTATACTGTATTGTAATTCTTGCAAGAATAGGGAATCATGCACTGTATAATTTGGTATAGAAAAAAAAACAATCTTTGCATAAATCAATAGGACAGATGATAAGTATAAAGTTTGTAAAATGTGTTGTTAGACAGTTTTACTCTGAATTTTGAATGTCAGGCTTGTCTCAGCAGGGTACAGCTCACTAAATGCTTTATATCATATTTCTTCACAGTCTATGAAGAGGAGAAGAGGGAGGGAGCATGTTTGTGCTGAATCATATTTCAGAATACACACACAAAATACATATGTCCTCATCGATCCTGTTACTGTATTTCCGAATTTGAGATGTTAGAAAACAATTTTTCCCCTTATATTCTATGTGTATACAGTCCTGGCCAAAAGTTTTGAGAATGACACAAATATTATATTTTCACATGATCTGCTGCCTCTGGTTTTTATGTGTGTTTGACAGATGTTTTTATCACAGACAGAAATATAATAATTGCAAATATATGAGTAACAAAAGCTTAAATTGACAGTTAGAATGAGTTAATGCAGCAAGTCAATATTTACAGTGTTGACCCTTCTTCTTCAGGACCTCTGCAATTCTCCCTGGCATGCTCTCAATCAACTTCTGGACCAAATCCTGACTGATAGCAGTCCATTCTTGCACAATCAATGCTTTCATGTTGTCAGAATTTTTAGGTTTTTGTTTGTCCACCCGTCTCTTGATGATTGACCACAAGTTCTCAATGGAATTAAGATCTGGGGAGTTTCCAGGCCATGGACCCAAAATCTCTATGTTTTGTTCCCTGAGCCATTTAGTTATCACCTTTGCTTTATGGCAAGGTGCTCCATCATGCTTGAAAAGGCATTGTTGATCGCCAAACTGCTCTTGGAGGGTTGGGAGAAGTTGCTCTTGGAGGACATACTGGTACCATTCTTTATTCATGGCTGTGTTTTTAGGCAAGACTGTGAGAGAGCCGATTCCCTTGGCTGAGAAGCAACCCCACACATGAATGGTTTCAGGATGCTTAACAGTTGGCATGAGACAAGACTGGTGGTAGCGCTCACCTTGTCTTCTCCGAATGAGGCGTTTTCCTGATGTCCCAAACAATCGAAAAGGGGATTCATCAGAGAAAATAACTTTACCCCAGTCCTCAGCAGTCCACTGCCTGTACCTTTTGCAGAATATCAGCCTGTCCATGATGTTTTTTCTGGAGAGAAGTGGCTTCTTTGCTGCCCTCCTTGAGACCAGGCCTTGCTCCAAGAGTCTCAGCCTCACAGTGCGTGCAGATGCACTCACACCTGCCTGCTGCCATTCTTGAGCAAGCTCTGCACTGCTGGTAGCCCGATCCCGCAGCTGAAACACTTTTAAGAGACGGTCCTGGCGCTTGCTGTTCTTTCTTGGGCGCCCTGAAGCCTTTTTGGCAACAATGGAACCTCTGTCTTTGAAGTTCTTGATGATGCGATAGATTGTTGACTGAGGTGCAATCTTTCTAGCTGCGATACTCTTCCCTGTTAGGCCATTTTTGTGCATTGCAATGATGACTGCACATGTTTCTTTAGAGATAACCATGGTTAACAGAAGAGAAACAATGATGCCAAGCACCAGCCTCCTTTTAAAGTGTCCAGTGGTCTCATTCTTACTTAATCATGACAGATTGATCTCCAGTCATGTCCTCATCAACACCACTGAAAAAAAGTTAGCTGGTCCTTTTAAGGCATGGCTGCAATGATGTTGAAATGTGTTTTGGGGGATAAAGTTCATTTTCTAGCCAAATATTGACTTTGCAAGTAATTGCTGTTAATCTGATCACTCTTTATAACATTCTGGAGTATATTCAAATTGCAATTAGAAAAAGTGAAGCAGTAGACTTTGTAAAAATTAATATTTGTGTCATTCTCAAAACTTTTGGCCATCATATGTCAGAGCAGCTAATTTCTCCAAACATGAGCTAAGAGGAAAGACAAACTAAAACATCAAGCTTACAGACACAACATATACTGGACTATTGATTTATGCACTGTTTATTGAAAGTTTAGGTATGCTTTAGGAAGTACTTACCTTCCTTAATCCTGCATTCCTGTTCACTCCAGAAGTTCTGAGATTCCTGTTCACTCCAGAAGTTCTGAGATAAATGTTAGCTTTCCTTCACTGTGTGTTTATTATTTTTTCCCCTTATCTGTAAAGGAGGAGCTTCGCTACTTATCATGAATATAAACAGCAGCACAGATTTATCTCAGCTAAAAGTCTACACCTTAGATCAGGAATAGGACAGATATTTACAGGACATTTCATAACTATCCCAAATTGTTATGAAAAAAATATTCCCCACAAACTGCATTGAACTACTGTGCCCAATTTATTACATATTTTAGGAGTCGGAGTTGGTCCATTTTATACCGACTCCAACTCCGTCTCCGACTTCACCAAAATGGACTCCAACTCCAAAGCCCTGGTATTCTAAATCGTTCATTATGCCTTGCACACATTGAAGGTACCCTGTGCCAGAGGTATCAAAACAACTCCAAAATATATTTGAACCTCTACAATATTTGACTTTAAGATACTGTGTTCTTTTCTTTTTTAGGCCTCATTCTGTTTTCAGTGAACAGTAGAATGATGTGCTTTACCAAATAGCTCAATCTTGGACTCATCTGCCTACAAGACTCTTTCCCAGAATGATTTTGGCTTATGTACATTTTGACAAACTGCAGTCTTGCTTTGTGTCTCTGTTTCAGCAGTTGGATCCTACTGGGTCTCCTGCCATAGCGTTTCATTTCATTCAAATGTTGACCAATAGTTCACGCTGACAGTGATGCACCCTGAACCTGCAGGACAGCTTACATTTCTTTGCAACTTGATTATTGCATTGAAACATTTTATCAATTTTTCTGTCTTCCACATTGAGGTAGATTAGTTACATTGTCATAGGTTATAAGCTTCTTGATTATGTTGTGCACGATGGACAAAGGAACATCAAGATCTATGGAGATGGACTTGTTATCTTCTCCTGTTTCTGTTCTACATTCTTAGTGTGGCACACACAGGCACACAATGCAAAGATTGAGTTAATTTCTCCTCTTTTTTTAACTGGTTTCAGGTGTGATCTTCATATTGCCCACACCTGTTGCTTGCCACAGGTGAGTTTGAATGAGCATCACATTCTTGAAACAAAGTTGTTCACCCACAATTTTGGAAAGTTGACAACAATTTTGTCCAACCCATTTTTGGATTTCTGTGTACAATCATGTTCAATTTGCCTTTTCTTCCCTCTGCTTTTTTGTGTTATTCCAATACAGACAAAGAAAATAAACATGTATAACAAAACATGTGCAATTGCAATAATTTTCTAGGAGAAATACTTCATTTTCTGGAACAATTTCAAGAGTGCCATCACTTTTGACCATGACCGTATGTCCCCCTTTCTGGTATATCTGTCCACCATCCTGTGTCCCCTTCCTGATATACATGTCACTCATCTTTGTATACATGTTACATGTCCCCCGTCCTAGCATATATGCCCCCCATCCTGGACTCTCTCTTGGTATATATGTCCCCAGCATATCAGTCCCCTTTTTGATATATATGTCCCTGTTCTGCCTCTGCTTTTTTATGCATTCTTCTAATCTTCATCTAATTCCACAATATGCATAAAATAACAGGCAGAGCAGGGACAAAAAGGGGACTGAGTTGGTGGGGACATATACCAGGAAAGTGCCTAGGATATACAGTGCCTACAAGTAGTATTCAACCCCCTGCAGATTTAGCTGGTTGACACATGCGGAATTAACTTGGCATTGTGAAATTTGTACTGTAGATCAGCCTAGAAGTGGGAAATGCACTGCTGCAAAAATTTTTGTTTAATTTTTTTTTATTTTTTTTTAAAAATGTTAAAAGTTAATTCAGAGTGTCATTTATTATTCAACCCCTCAAACCACAAGAATTCTGTTTGGTCCCCCTAAAGTATTAAGAAGTAGTTCAGGCACCAAGAATAATGAGCTTCACATGTGTGGATTAATGTTCTCTTTTGGCAGCCTTTTCTGACTATTTAACACTAGAACTACTGCACTCGTGACACCACAATACAAATACATAGTGCAAAGTAGTCAAAATGACTACCTCAGTAGTTCTAGTGTTAAGACCCTCCCCAAACTTGTGAACAGCACTCATACATGGTCAACATGGGAAAGACAAAGGAGCATTCCAAGGCCATCAGAGAAAAGATCGTGGAGGGTCACAAGGCTGGCAAGGGGTACAAAACCCTTTCCAAGGAGTTGGCCCTACCTGTCTCCACTGTTGGGAGCATCATCCGTAAGTGGAAGGCTTATGGAACTACTGTTAGCCTTCCACGGCCTGGACAGCCTTTGAAAGTTTCCTCCCGTGCCGAGGCCAGGCTTGTCCGAAGAGTCAAGGCTAACCCAAGGACAACAATGAAGGAGCTCTGGGAAGATCTCATGGCATTGGGGACATTGGTTTCAGTCAATACCATAAGTAACATACTCCACCGCAATGGTCTCCGTTCCAGACGAGCCCGTAAGGTACCTTTACTTTCAAAGCGTCATGTCAAGGCTCGTCTACAGTTTGCTCATGATCACTTGGAGGACTCTGAGACAGACTGGTTCAAGGTTCTATGGTCTGATGAGACCAAGATCGAGATCTTTGGTGCCAACCACACACGTGACGTTTGGAGACTGGATGGCACTGCATACGACCCCAAGAATACCATCCCTACAGTCAAGCATGGTGGTGGCAGCATCATGCTGTGGGGCTGTTTCTCAGCCAAGGGGCCTGGCCATCTGGTCCGCATCCATGGGAGGATGGATAGCACGGCCTACCTGGAGATTTTGGCCAAGAACCTCCGCTCCTCCATCAAGGATCTTAAGATGGGTCGTAATTTCATCTTCCAACAAGACAACGAAAAAGTCAAGGTGTTGGAGTGGCCTAGTCAGTCTCCTGACCTTAACCCAATTGAAAACTTGTGGAAGGAGCTCAAGATTAAAGTCCACATGAGACACCCAAAGAACCTAGATAACTTGGAGAAGATCTGCATGGAGGAGTGGGCCAAGATAACTCCACAGACCTGTGCCGGCCTGATCAGGTCTTATAAAAGACGATTATTAGCTGTAATTGCAAACAAGGGTTATTCCACGAAATATTAAACATAGGGGTTGTATAATAATTGACCCACACTTTTATGTTTAAAATGTATTAAAATTCAACTGAGCAACATAACTTTTTGTTTTGTAAGATTTATGCTTCTGTTAATAAATCCTACTCTCGTTTGCAGTTTGAAGGCTCTAACTTATTTGCATCTTATCAAGCCAGCTAAATCTGCAGGGGGTTGAATACTACTTGTAGGCACTGTAGCTGGCGTAGAGGCTTGCAGCACACAACTGCATGCCTGCTATAGCGAGGCATGACATCACCGCCATGCAACGCAAATACCTGGCACGCTGATGTCAGCTGCCAGTCTCTGACTGGGGGCTGAATCACTGAGTAACACTTTTTACCATTTTGTAGTAGATCTTTGTTCCTGAGATATTCACTTGTAAATTTTATATCTAAATTTTCCTTTCAAACTCAGGGGTGGTAACCAGATTCTTCTCAAGAGGCATGTACTTTTGACCCTCTTTGATGCCAGCCAATCACAAGCAGGCACACCGAGGTGGAGAAAAAAATAGCTCCCCAGAAAAGTCAAAACAGAGGTTCTAAACATGATTTTGCTATAGTAATCTCACACGACCCAAAAGTGTAATTCTTATTCTAATACTTCCTGGTCAAACAGTGTGGAGAATGGAGGAGAGAAACATTATCAGTAGCTGGACTTCCTGCTTGTTGAATAGATAAAATGCCCTGCACAAAAAACGCAACTGCCCACTTATTAATAATCATGCTATCACAAAGCTATTTGCCTTGGGAAAAGATTGAAAGTATGCCCTGTTAACTGTATTAGGTTTAGAGTGATGTATATTCCCAGTGCCGCTCTCATGACAATGTGCACCAAGCTCAGCTCCTAGTCCAGCTTTTCTCCCATCTCCACTCTGTATGAACAGTAAGTATCCAGATCAAGGATACTTAGCGGAGTCACATAAGACTAACATAGTCTTGCAAGGTCACACTTCCCTGTTTTGACATTCTCTAGCAGCACCATTCTGTTATTTCAATCTCTGTGATGCTTTCTGCTTTTAATCTGCCATCGTCAGATTGGGGTTTAAAAGGTAAAAAGTCATAAAAGGTCTAAATACAGTTAGTTTGAAGGGTTCACTTTTAATTGTTTATTCTAAATTATCTTTTCACTCTTCCTGCATATGGATTTAACTATACAATGAAAATATGATGGTTTTACTGAAAATAAAGTTAGTTAAATCCAATCAGTAGTGGCATGGTGCAGACGTTGTGCTGTGCAATCAGCAGTAGATGTCACTGCCACTGTCGGTGTCAGAGAGAACTCCCATCACAGTTGTTTAATTGCCTCATCTAGGTGGGTAGAAAAAAGTAGGAGACTCCCTCTGTCCTCATGACGGTGTCTTGCATTGCAATAGAGGAATACTGATGGGTTGCCATATTATCCGGGGGCCTAAAAAGACCCTCAGATCTGCCATAAATATATGTAACTCATAGTTACTTTTTAGCAAAACTAGAACTGAAATTAAAAAGAATCAGTCACTCATTGATTGAAAACTATAACATTTTTATCTACATATACTGCACATAAAGTTTATAGCCAATTTAAAAACACCCGCAAAAAAATTAAACCAGGACTATAATGCACTGCATGACATTAAAGGCCATTAAAGTACATTGAGTACATTTCAGTTTTTCTTTTTTAATAAATTTCCAAAAATGTCTACATTTCTCTTTTTTTCAGTCAAGATGGGGTGCAGAGTGTAGATTAACAAGAAAAAAAATGAACTTTTTTGAATTTACCAAATGGCTGAAACAAAGAGTGATAAATTTAAAGGGGTCTGAATACTTTCCATACCCACTGTATAACCACATACAATACTATACTCACCAAATGTTACCTTAATCTAGTGGTATATTTAAGTTGTCAATGTGACCGCAAGGCCTAACATTAGAGGTAATAATACTTTAGCATATTGTGTATACCACAGTATTATATAAGCAATCAGCAGATCGTATTTTGAAGTCCAGAACTGCATTTAAAGAAGTTGTCCAGTACTATAACTTTTTTTTTATAAATCTTGCTATTATGTGCCACGTAAAACATCCACTGTGTTTATTTTAGCAATATTATCTTTTATCATGCTCTAGCAGCACATCCTCAGTGCTGGCTCCAGTTCTCATGGGGTTAATTGACAACTTCCTTTCTCCTGTTTTCCTGTGCTCTAATACTACAGGTTCCATGATGCATTGCACTGGCATGTAAGCCAGCAACTAGCACACCCACTCCAAAACACACCCAAACCCCTGTTATGGAAATTTGATTAGGATAAATCTATCCTCGTGTTTGCTGCCCCTGTTCCCAAATCAGACTAAGTAATTTGAGAGCACTCTAAGAAATGAGGACTGTCCACACAATGTGACAGCATAACATTTCATCAAATACTGATGAGTCTGACTTTATTGTCCATATATAGTCTTATTCCTTTACACAAAAAGGGGTGGTTAGTTAATTAACATACAATCAA
>VIAB01027552.1:0-10163 GCA_009801035.1 Oophaga pumilio
CAGCAAACTGAAACAAAATCTAACAAGAGGGTTCTAACAAAAATACAGTGAGCTCATTGCTTTCTCTATCTTGGTTTACTTATCAAATTTTCAGCACTATTGGAGAACCAAAAGCACAATACTCCAAAAGATGCAGGAAATAAGTTCCCAATCCTTATTTATTTATTTATTTAATTTACTCATTTATGTAGCCCCATTAATTCCATAGCGCTTTACATGTTTATGCAAAGAACACATCCATAATATTGAAGTATAGGACCAAATCATGTCCCATGGTGTTTTCTGTGCTACCAACAACTGTGATCAGTCATAGGAATCCATGTAATCAATAATACCAAGTCTGTACTTTGTTTTATTTCGTAATGGATTTATCGTTACAATAGGCAGCTACCAAGTAGCTTACTAGAGTATTTATCCAAAGCACCTGGGTATTACCTATAAGTACTACATTTCACAGACATAATATGGCGCTCATAAGATCATATGGGGTCATGATGTAACACTGTACGCCTCCAATTTTCTTCTTTAGGAATCCATTAGAAGGAAAACTTGTATTTATTTGCATGACATATTATGGAGGGGTCCATCTATAGCCTTTTTGACACCTCTGTTTTTGTTATACCTGTGCTTTTTTTTTGTTTGTTTAGCAAATACCACGTGGATACATTATAGTTTTTGGGTCATTTCAGATGTTTGTTTTTTTTTCTATGGGCCACATGAAAAAAGAAAAACAGATATATCTTACGATTTGGAAACCAAATTCATAGATCCGCAAACAATATGGTGAGCATACAGATGTCATCCGTGTTGCAAAAAAAAATCACTAATGTATGAAATGAGGTTACCATAACTTCGCAATAAGTTGTGAACTTCAGGCGATCACAGCATTACAGGTTCTTGCTTACAATTGCTATTCATTTATATAGTTGCAGACATATCGCCTCAACCAACACCGGAACTGCTGCAACCCACCAACTTGCTGTCTCCTTCCCCACCATCCTGTAGAATGTAATCCCGCAAGGGCAGGGTCCTCTCCCCTCTGTATCAGTCTGTCATTGTTAGTTTGCTTACTGTAAGTGATACCTGTAATTTGTATGTAACCCCTTCTCAAGTACAGCACCATGGAATCAATGGTGCTATAGAAATAAATAATAATAATAAAGTGCGTTGCGTCAGTAGAACAAGCTGTTCTTTATGTGCATGGAAAAAGGTGGTGTGTTTTGCTAACATGTCACACTTCTTATTAAGGATGTAGCTCTCTGAATTACAAGCCATTGTGCTCCAAGAAGCTCCTATTAGGCCTCTTTCAGATGTTCATGAATCACATATGCGTTCTATCTGTGATTTTCACTGATAAAATACATACCGTACTCATTAAAGTCTATGGTGCTATTCACAAGTCTGTGTTTTTTACAGACCATGTGTCCGCAAACAAATCACAGAGACATATCTTTTTTTAATGGGATTTATTGATCCAAATTACCCATTCACGGTAACATTCGGTAACATTTTGGTACAAACTTTTGCCTACGGCTGGGCAGCACCTCTCTCTGCCACACAGGTCATGCGGCCAAAGATGTTTTTATGCTGCTGATACATCACAAATTAATGCAGTTTGACTGTGATGAGCAAGTCTCCAAAATTCAGAACTGGTTGGATTTTCTATGGCTTGCTTTTCGCAGTCCCCTTGGGGTTAAAATGGCATGCAATACACCTGCATTGAGATGTGATCATTGGCTGTGCAACCAGTGTTGCTCCCAAAGTCACAGGTAGCCCCAGGCTAATAGTTTATGAATAAAAGTGGACACATTTTACAACCATTAGAGAACTACAGATATTAAACATGTTGTTACTGATAATGCCGCAGGAGCTCAAAACGTCCATTAGTTAATACTTACCCATAGTTTTACATGTAATATCAGCCATGATGACACCCAGTATGACCCTCATTTTTCATCTTTGGTGGTTGTCTACTGCACATGGATTTTCCAGCCTCCCTCTTAGCTAGTTAAGTGCTGACACCTGGGAGAGCATAGCTGCTATCCACCCACCAGTTCAGAAATCTGGATTAAAAACGAGGATTATCTCCTTTATTCTGCCTAAACGGTGATAATCTGTTGGCTGCATGATCTTGTCTCCAGTGAGCCTTACATGGTCAGTGGCGTTTAGTTATGTTTACACTAATCCTAGCTGAGACAATCATTAGAGATTACCACGGCCATTGTCACGACTCTCACGGGCAAGAAATTATTTTATCCAGTGTTCAACAACCAGAGGCAATACCAGAATTTCCTGACTGGTTTTATGGAATTCCCATGTACACATTGCAGTGCATTCTGCTGCAGTTTTAATGTTTAGCAGTTTATATAGCAGTGCAAACATGCAAGGTTTTGGATTTTCAGATGGAAGATGGTCAATGCATGCAAGCTACATTTTCTTTGCAGCTGCATTTATTTGTCACTCCAGCTATTCTAAGAGGATCATTATGGTCCATTGACTTGCATTTACATTGTGCTGCCAAATTTGCATCAATCCATAGCAACGATAAGACACTTGTGTTAGCTGTGAAAATTAATTTAGGCTGGAAATGGCTCATTGCTGATTGTTTGCTATCTTTATTTATGATTCTTACTTTTTTTCTAAAGCTGATGTTTTACAAATTAGTAATGTTTGATAATATAATCTTAAAGGGAATTTCCATCTAAACCACAGCGATATACATATGGGTATGGATGTATTCTGCATTATTTAGTGGTGTCATAACTAAAAAGCAAACCCTGAAAATGCTCTTTTCATAGTTTTAAAATCCTAATACCATACTGTGTTATTATGGCAGCTGCCACATTGAAGGGAACCTGACATGTCTTTTTTGTGTTTTAAACTGCTTCCAGTGTGTTGTTAGCGATGCAATGTGCATTACTAACCATTATTTTCTCAAAGAAAAGCTCCCAGTATATATGTGTAAAAACACTTTATATCATTAGTAAATTGCATCATATACTTTTCCTTTCAGTTATAGGGGTGACACTTTTTACTTCTTCAGTCAGTCATCGATCTGTTCAAAATTATTCACGCTTGCTTCTTGTGAAAAGAATCTGGGGATGTACTCCCAGATGCACGGGGAGCTGATGGGCAGTGTGCAACCACGGGATTTCCGAGTCAAACTGGGGGGCAGTTTAAAACATAAAAAGGGCATGACAGGTTCCCTTTAAAACTGCTTTAAACTGGGGCCAAGACAAATCACCTCTGTATATAAAGAAATGGCTAGGCTTTGAATTTTTTTTTTAAGTCCCCCCCTAGAAAATGCCACAAGGATACGGTCACTAGCACAAGAATTGCTGCAGATTTTCTGTCCTGCGTTTTGGTTGTAAAATCCAAAGTAGCAGCAAAGTGCATGAGATTTAGCAAAATCTCATCCACACAATGCAGGAATTTTTCTGATAAGTTAAAATTTTAAAATATTCTCAAAGTGTGAAATAAAAGAGCATCATATTTGCCATCCCTGGTGGTCTTATGGCAACAGATTTGGGGACTCTCTAGAGCTCTCTATCAGCGACTATGTTTTGCTGCAGCAGTCACCTGACAAGATGTCATCAGAACAGTCCGCTGAGAAGCAGGGAATTGTTGTCATAGGAGTGCCGGGGAAGGTGAGAATAGTTATAGTTACGCTGGGAATTGAGCAACAAAATCCACATAATTTGGTGAAAATTTCCGTGCAGATGTTTGCAGAATTACTGTAGAAACCTACCCTAAAGGGTACCAGCAGAACAGAGTCATTCAGAGTGTGCAGTATAAATTTGTACTTTTGTTACAAGAACCATAGTAATTATAGAAAAAACGAACAGTGCATTTTTAGTACATAAATGTATTGTGGACCTGACTTCGTATACATTAGTCATAATAAAGGCCGAGATCCTGGTGACATCGTCTTAGGGGAAGGTTCGCAGATGGTCTTGGCTTTTCCTCGGCTGCTGGATCTAATTTCTCTGGATGTGCCAGTATCTATTCTGAGACGAGCACAGAGCTGCTGTATATCATGACCAGTTTATATATTAGCATACAAGCCAGTATACAAGGGCCAGCCCTGCAATGTGCTGTATCTTCAAAGTGATGATTCCTCGTAAATGAGTTTTACAGGTTTAGTTTTAAGCTTTATACAATAAAAAAAATCTTAATTTATTTTAACTAATTATATAAACTTCTGCCGGTGGTGGCCGGCTATCTGTATAATGCTGGGAGTAATTAGTTATACTGTAGTAACATTGGATATTATCACCAGATGTAGTTACCGTACTTTCTAAGTGCTTTCATAGCTTGTAAATCAGTACCATATGGAGTATTAAAACAGACTGTGAATCCAAAGTGAGAATCAAGTCTTTACCATTATTGCATTTTTAAATTCGAGATGATGGGAGTGGTAGGATAGCAGAGGATTTGGTACATGATGACATCAGTCCAAAATTTAAATTGAGTCCATCAGTTCAGTTCCGAAATCCATATCACAGGTCCTTGTAGCGCACCTTGCACTAAAAGGAGTGTAAAAAATCACTGAAAGTTTAGGAGAAAACCTTTATGTGCAAGTGAGGTGCTTTGGGCCACATAGTTGGGAGCACCTGTCTATTGACAGTTTTGCTGCATAGCTTCGCCCCCACAGAATTGATTGACAACCGGTGAAGCTGCAGAAGGAATGAATGAAGGAAGGAAGGTTGTACCAGACACATGAATATGTTGAAACTTTAAGTGTATGTGCAGACGATCAGTAAATGCTTCGAGTTGGACTCTGCATGCAGCGTCCGATCTGCAGCGTCCAAATGTTACAGCATAGTGGATGGGATTTCAAGAAATCCCATGTCCACTATGCGTCCAGAGATGCCCATAGCTCACCCGCGAAGACAGACATGTGGCACATGTCTCCAGACCGCAGCATGTCAATTTTTCTTGCGGAGACCCTTAGGGTATGTGCAGATGATCCAGAACTGGTACCGCTTTGGACGCAGCACATGTTCGCATTATTGAACTATTGAACTATTGAACGCAGGTGAATCTGAATGTGTTCACTGAACCGTGCAGATTCACCGCGTCAAATACATTGTATCCGCAAGAGAAATAGACATGCTGCTGTCTGGAAATAAGCGCCACATGTCAGTGTCCACGGGTGAGCCACGGGTGTCTCTGAACGCATAGTGGGCATGGTATTTCTTAAAATCCCATCCACTATGCTGTAACACTCGGACTCTGCATAAGTACGCAGCATCCAACCCACAGTGTTTTTTGATCGTGTGCACATACCCTAATAGGCTTGAGTTGGCCCCAGTACTATAAAAAATAGTTGGATGTGTATTCCACACATGACTTATTTGTTACACACATATCTGCAATTGTCCCATTTATCTACCTGAAGAAGATGGACCTTTTTCTAACAGCTGACCGTTTTATTAAAGGATTCTGCAATTTGAGAAACTATATTTTATTTAGTCTGTGTTCAATAAAGCTACGTTGCAATTTGGATACTCTAACACCAGTTCCAACTGAACTCACCAGGATTAGCTGTTGCTGTCTTACAAGACACAATTATAAACCTCAGAAAGTGTTGTCTCCTTTTACACTCCTTCTAAGGCGAATGCATTGGCACTAAATGTACAGTACATTACACACCTGGTATAAAAAAAATCCTGCCTGTGGAGCTTACGTTCTGTTTTTGCATTGGGTTTGTCTGAATAAGGCTTACAGGAAACCATGCACAGTGTTATTTGGATAATCGGATTTTCAGTCGCCTAAATTTTCCATCATGTGTGAATTCACTCACCCTTAGGGTCTTATAGTCCGAGGACACAAAACGCAAAAACACATCAGCCATGAATCCACCTGCTTCAAAGGCAAGAAGGGAGATGTTCCTAACCAATTACAGGAAAGCTGCTATTCATGTGTTGTGGAGAAAACATGATGTACCTGAAGGGTTACTTTTTGCTAGCAATTGGCAATTGTAGACTTCTTTCATTGAGGATAGGATGCATTCGTTGAATGCCTATGGCTGTTGAACATGTTGCGCTTGGAGGTCTAGTTCATTCGCAAGCTGTTCAATCCTCTGAAATCCTTTGGTAACATTGTCTATTTCCACTTCCATAGATATCACCGCAGACTTATTTGTGGAGACCCCATCTGCCTTTATGACCACCGTGTAGATGTCGCTTAGCTTGAAAGTCTCCTGTGTGACATTGTGTACAGTAGTATATTTTTGAATCCCAGCTTTTTCCAAAAAGTTGCCTATCTTTGCATTGTTCAACTCAACATGGATTTGTAAGATTCGGGACAGATATGCAATTATTTCTTCTTCTTGTACCAGTTCATAGCAGGTCATTACATTTCTCGACGTTTCAAGGTCTGCATTTCTATTCAGACCAGAATCTGGTTTTGTTTTAGAGCTTGGGAAACTTTCTGTCTTTGGGTCATCAGAGATGACTTGTTTTGTCCTGATGATCGTCTTGTCAGGACTGGGGATTTCAAGCATTGTGGCCTTCACCTTGTCAGTAATCAGTTGCCATGCTTTCCCTGTTTTGCTGAGCCAAGACTCATTGACTGCAAGATCATATAGTTCTGTGTCATAATACTCCACTTCTTCTAGCACTTTTCCTGTGCAGATCGCGCCCATTTCTATTATCCTCTCTTCAGTTGTGTCCTTCGCCCAGTATGTCTGCAGGATCTTTACCTTGTGAATGTTGGATTCTTTCTGACTCTTTGACATGATTTTTCCTATAAGATCAGATTGAAAGATTGAGTGCCTTGGCCTGAGTTTAACATCCTGTTTAACACATAGCATTTAACAACCATTCAGGTTCTTCCAGTTTTTACTATTGTATTGAAATGATCATACAATCCAAATTTTATACATCATGTTTGCTAGTGAGGGTATATTCTTGAAAATATCTGAAAGTGTGTAAGATAGTAAACAACCATATGTCACCTATAAACTAATGCTAACCGCTTGGTTTTTAACTGGATATCACTAGATGGAATACCGTAGCCTAATAGTTTATTACATCCTTTTTTTCACTTCTGGTACCTTGACTAATCTCCAGAAAGAGGGCTCTAGTCACCTAAATCACAAAATCTTGGCTAGTAGAAGTGGAAAAGAATCAGCGCTCGATCCTGCTGGTCGATTGAAAGTTTATGCAACGAAAAAAGCAGAGACTTTAACTGATGCAACAGGGCGCACGCTTCAATGGCTGCTCACTCTCCCCAGTCTCACAAATTCACTATCTCGGGGTAACCCTTGACTTTGATCTCTCCTTCAAATCACATATCCAAGCCATTTCTACTTCCTGCTGACTCAAACTCAAAAATAATTACCGGAGCCACATATTCCGTAAACCGAACCTGTAAGCAGGATTTTGCTAAGTAAACTACAGGCATTGTCAGGTTGGCAGTGTGAAACTGATTAAAATGATGCCTGGGGTGAAGAAATCCGTCTTGTGGTTCTTGTGTAATCAGTTTTAGAAGTTTTCAGTTAATGAGATCTGGGTCGGGACTGTAGGCAGAGTCTTATCTTCCTGCTCTAAGCCAGAGAAAGCAAGGAAAGTTCTGCCCACAGTCCACCCCGAAGCACAGTCTGTCTCTATGATGAAGAACATGTTTGTGCTTTGGGGCAGGCTGTGTGCAGATCTTTCCTTGGTTTCTCTGGCTTAGAGTAGGAAGATAAGACTCTGCCTACAGTCCCACCCCAGAGCATGAGCTTATCATTAACTGAAAACTTCTAGCACTAATTAAACAATAACCACAAGACGGATTTCTTCACCCCAGGCATCATTTTAATCAGATTAACACTGCAAACCTGACAATGCTTGTAGTTTACCTAGCAAAATCCTGCTGACAGGTTCGCTTTAACCAAGAATCTGCAAAAACACTAGTCAATGCCCTCATCTCCTGCGTCGACTACTGCAAAACTCCTGCTTTGTGGTCTCCTGTCACGGGTGTGTCAGGTGTGACAGAGGCATTCTGGATTTGGTTGTAGAAGGTCACTGCACCTGGCTCTGCAGGCACATTGTGAATCTTGCATCTCTGCTGTGGAGTGATATCCTTCTAGAACCAAGCGGTGATCTCCACCGTCTGCTGCTGATTACACACCCTTGCTGGAGGCTTAAATACCTTTAGTCACTTCAGCAAGGCGCCGGTGATAGCTCTATTTACCTCTGTCTGTTGGAAGTGCTAGAAGTCGACTAGTTTCTTCTTGGAGCCTCCTGGAGGATTGCTGGCGTGAGCTCTCTTGTGTCGTCTCAAACTACCGTAAGTGTATTCCCTCATTTGTCTTCCTGCTTTGTCTTTAGTTGCAGTTGTGGCTGACTTGTGCTTACCCCGTCCCGTCACTATCCAGGGCCTATCGCTATGGGCAGTCAGAAATTAAGTTCCTGTGGTGCGGAACCTATTTAGGGATGTAAGGGCAGACAGGGTGTAGTCAGATCTGCTTAGGAGTCTCCACTCCTCTCTTTTCTAGTGTTTGGGCTCCTCCACCCTCTTCTCGTTGTTGTGTGTACCTAGCTTCTCCCTCACCCAGCGTGACAACTTTCCCTCTTAACACTCTCGCACCCCTCCAATCCATCTTAATGTCTGCTGCCTGACTAATCCACCTATCCCCGTCTTCTCTCTGTCAACCCCTTCACTGGCTTCCCATTGCCCAGAGACACCGGTTCAAAATAATAATAATCTTTATTTGGGGAAATCAAATAGGTGCCCCATATGCACAACGAAGCTCTCCAACAAATATAAAAAACTCCTCTGTGACACCTGTACGGCTAAAGTCATGAAACAGGAGCAGCCGTCCCTACTGTCTGAAAAGAGGTAAATGATACGTGACGAGGTCAGGCTTCCATGGCCACATTTTCCCATCCGCAACCACCCAGTCCAGGTCCCATAGCAAAACGGGCCAGGTGGGAGATGGAGCTCACCTCAGAGGAGGAGACATATTCGCGATAGTCTGACCGGGAGGAGGCGGAAAAACACCTCGTGATACCCGAGACTTTGAGACGTCTTCCCTTCGACCCAGATGATGTAAAGATCTGGGAAGAAGTCCCTAAAATTGACGTACCAGTAGCTAAGGTTGCCAGGAAAACGTTAATCCCCTTGAGGATTCATCCAGCCTAAAGGATCCGATGGACAGGAAAGCGGACAATCTCTTAAGACAAGCTTGGTAGACGTCTACAACCATAATTAAAACAAACGTAGCAGCCACTTCTTTGGTAAGATCTATATTTTTATGGGTGGGGCAGTTAGAAGAACATCTTACTAACAAGACCCCCAGAGAAGAAATATTAGCCTCTCTTCCACTTATGAAGTCCGCTACGGCTTTTCTAGCGGACACATTAGCGGAATTCATAAGATTCTCGGCTCCAAATAGCTCGCTGACCAATTCGGCGTGCAGAGCTATTTGGTTAAAGACATGGTCAGAAGATGGAGCTTCAAAGAACAAGCTCTGTTCTCTCCCCTTCTCCGGGTTAAAAAGTCTTCGGTCCGGCCCTAGATTAAATATTAGAGAAGGCGTCGGATAAAAAGGGAGTTTGAGGGATCAGTCCTTTCGTAGACTCAGGGGTCCCAGGAGACAACAGGACTACAGAGTACAGGGGAGGCCTCAGAGGGGACCCTTTGGAGGTTCCCGACCTATAGGGGGTAAAAATAGAGGATCCTTCTTTGGATCACGTACAGGACCCAGAAGACCATGACTATCCTTATATGGGGGGTCAGCTCAGAGAGTTCAGGGCCCAATGGTCCAAAATCACTCAGAATCAATTGGTGCTAAGGACCATAGCAGAAGGTTACCAAATAGAGTTCTCCTCCCCTCCACCTGAGAGATCCACTTCTACCCTGCCTATAAGAACGCAGTCTCAAATGTGGAAAGACATACGAGACTTGGCAAAAACAGCTGTCATTATCCCAGTACCCCGAGCAGAAGTAGGAGCGGGCCACTATTCGTCCCTATTCTCCATAATAAAACCATCCGGAGAATCCCGCACAATTATAAATCTGAAACCATTAAAAACATGGGTCACGTACAAAAGATTCCGAATGGAGTCAATCAGATCAACGATACCCCTGATAGACAAAGATGCCCTGATGTGCACGCTGGATCTAAAGAGTCTTATATTCTAGGTTCTTCAAAGTAGCCACCTTTTGCT
>VIAB01027553.1:1715-11903 GCA_009801035.1 Oophaga pumilio
ACATTTTCCACAGAAATCACCCCAAAGCAGTATATAAAGATCCAAGGGTTCCTACAGTACCCCCATCCAGTTCTCTCTCATCAAGCACGCCCAACACACTGTCACATCAAGCTTCAAGCACCTCCTCTGACAGGCGATATCATCTTGTCTCCAGCGTACCATACTTAAATTATCTCAAAACTCCTGAGACTATTATATGTGCATCCAGATCTGCTCTTCAGTGCAGGGCTGCTCACAAAATTCACTATTTTAAGATGCGCTCTTCATACCTGTTTGCTAGATCTGGAGCTAATGCGCCAAGCTGGCAGACAGCCGCGAACCACAATTCATGAGCCCACGAGCCACATGTGGCTCCCGAGCCAAAGGTTGGGGACCCCTGCCATAGAGTATAAAAAGCTGTGTAATCTGAGACCTCATTGTACTTGTCAGGCTGGATGACAAGTTCAGGAGGTAGTGGGGAGGATAAGTTTCTCATTAGAGGAGAAAGGAGCATAATTCCAAGATATAGAGTATTACAAATTTTCTATTTATATGTATAACAGGAGAAAAAGAAGCAAACAGGTGACAATAGATAAAAAAAAATATTTGTATTTTTATTGAGTAAGTACAAAAGAATCAAATGTAGAACAATAGACAAAAAAATTAATAATAATAAAGACTCAAAGCAGAGAAAACCAGAGGCTCCACAGGACAAACACTCCTCCCCAAAGAGAAAAAAACCCCAATTCTATATAATGAAAATAGAGGAATCCTCATATCCTAAAAGTGCCAGTGCATGTAAAGGTATGGGTGGAATAGGTAAGTATCCTAAGAAACCATCGCCAGTGCGGTAGTAGGTACTAATAAGTAAGGTTCACGAAGAACCCATAAGTGAAGGAGAGCTTACCAATGCCAATAATCCAAAGGGGAGAAGAGTGTCCTGGGCAGGCAGTGTGGACCCCCTACGTGCATTTCGTGTGCCCTTAAGCACACTTCCTCAAGGGGAATGTACTGATTTCTCCATAGAAGGACCTTTAAGAATGCATGTGATCATGTCACATGATCAATTCTGGCCAGTAGCGGTGCATATTGTGGCGCATGCGCACGGTGAATCGCAGGTCCTTGAGACATGCAGGAAGAACGTCAAGGTGCCAGTGCGCACGCGCCGAACAAAAGTACAGCGCGCACACATAGGACACCTTGTGAGACGATCCCCGCATGTCAGGAATAGCAAAACGCCACCGCACATGCGCACCACACCAACAATGTGTGAAAAAGTAATGACCAGGGTACATATATAATAATCTGAATGTAAAAAATATGCACAAAGATAAATACACAAAGGCTCCTAATGATGTAACATACAGTGTGCATGTAACATAAGCAGAAAATGTATATCAACAGACATAAATCTCCAAGTCGATCAATTTATGAATAACAATAATATATAAATCCAAAGGGACTGGAGTAAGTCGATGAAGGATACGCGTCGTATATTTAGGACATTTTCATATGGTCACTGAACATAAGAACCAATGTAGAAGGTCCAACTAAATAGAAATAGAAAAATAAATAAGTAATGAATAACAATGACTAACAGTATAACCTGTGATTCACCGTGCGATGGTTTCTTAGGATACTTACCTATTCCACCCATACCTTTACATGCACTGGCACTTTTAGGATATGAGGTTTCCTCTATTTTCATTATATGGAATTGGGGGGTTTTTCTCTTAGGGGAGGAGTGTTTGTCCTGTGGAGCCTCTGGTTTTCTCTGCTTTGAGTCTTTATTATTATTAATTTTTTTGTCTATTGTTCTACATTTGATTCTTTTGTACTTACTCGATAAAAATACAAATTTTTTTTTATCTATTGTCACCTGTTTGCTTCTTTTTCTCCTGTTATACATGTTGCTTTGGAGCGGGTGTTGTTTCTTGCTTCTACTATATGGGTTTATGTTTCCCACTTTTGGCACTATTTGTATGCCATTATGGGGTATTTTTCTATGTACAAATTTTCTATTTAAATGCATTATTGATTTATGTAAAGTTCACTGAAATTACAGTTTCATTTTAACTTTACTTTCATTAAAGAAAAGCATGTAATTTACCTTTATTTTCTTACTACTTTTTGGGAGATTTTTATTTTTTAACTATAATGTTCAACTATAATGGCAAGCTCTGGTTTTTGCAATCAGTGCAAAATAGTTATTCCCAGTGTGTTTGTGCGCTAATCTGTAATAATAGGATAATTGATAATGTTGATCATTATCACTTATTTCTGAATTATATTTTATCTTTACACAGATGATAGTTAGCTTTACTGATGCAATTTTATTTTTTTCTTATCATGAATGGTAGTAACAAATCTTAAAAATAAGTGACGTATCAATTTTCTTCATCCTTAAATTGAAGTGCGAGATGACCATGGATGTTTCTCTTTTGCCCACTTTTAATGCTAAATTGATTTAATGTTCTCCAAACAGACTAATTTATTCCTCTAACCCTGTAACAACCTTTAAAATCTGCTAGCTAGGCTTTTAGAGCTATTACCGTTCTACTCTTCACACCACTATGCAATCTTTGTCATTTCTGTCCACTTTTAACAATTAAATAAATGAAGGTGGCAACAGATTATCTGAAATTTTTTTCAAGAACATTTTTGGTTTTATTAAGGCTACTATCTCACACATTTTGACAGCAGTTTTTGGCATAAAGAAAAAATAAAAACGTAGTTTTAACATTAGTTTTATTCGACCAATATTTCTGTATTTTATATAAAATGGTGACCGGCCTGCAAACCATGAGGAACGGTTAGAGAATTTGGGAATGTTTAGCTTGCAAAAAAGAGGTCTGAGAGGAGCTGTCTGAAAGGGAGGAAACACAGATTAGATGTTAGAAAAAACTTTTTGACAGTGAGAGTGATCAACAAGTGAAACAAGCTGCCACGAGAGAGGTGGCGAGTTCTCCTTCAATGGAAGTTATCAAACAGAAGCTGGACAGACATCTGTCTGAGATGGTTTAGTGAATTCTGCATTGAGCAGGGAGTTGGACCGGATGACCCTGGTGGTCACTTCCAATTCCACCTTTCTATGATTTTGTGATTCTATGAAATAATGGGGCATATTTGTAAATATTGTCTAATTAGACAGTGTAAACTTATACTATACAATTTAGACATTTTTTAAAGTAGCTCATAATTTTTGATAAATAAGGTGCATAAAGATGAGTTGTTCTTTTGAAATTCAACTTAGTTGAATTTTTTCAAAAATTTGATTAACGGCGAGAGAGCAAAATAGAAAGAGAGAGGGACAGAGATAGAGAAAAACATATGAAACACACTTCAGGGTGGAGTGGCACGGTTCCTGGCATATCCCCAGCAGTTTTGATTTCACTATTGGAGGTACTTATGCCCACACCATTGCTTGCTTGTATATATTGGCTGCACTGAGTATTATTTTATCATTAACACTTAGGCAAGCCTATACTACATTGGGAGGCTCATACCATTGCTATGCACTTGCTTCCCTTTCCTCCTCTCCTATATCCTATGCAATTTGGTCTATATCATTATTTGTTTCAGTCCAAGAACACACACTGTGTCCCTTTCAGTGAGGCACTTTATGGTGTATTTTTTTGTTTTAAAAATTTTTTTTCTCAATAAACTTGTTTTCATTTGGTACTATTTCATAGTTCTCTTCTTTTTCTTGAGATAATACCTACTGTGTATCTCAAGGTATCGTTTTTCTACACTATATCGAAGTGCTATGTATTATTGAGAATACATATCCCAAGGACACTATTAATAATCAATATAATATTTTGTATCTCATATTTGACGTACATCAGGTTGAAACACATATGTGCACACAAATGTGAAGAAATTCATGTGAGTGTTACCACCCAAGAGAAATGGAACATGTCACCCTAGTTGCATCCCAGTTACATCAGTTTTTTTCTCATCTCTTTTTTTATACTGAAGCAAGTAGACTGTCAGAACTTTTTTTAATCTTTTTACACTTAACCCCTTCATCCCTGAGTCTATTTTCACCTTCATGACCTGGCCAAATTTCACAATTCTGACCAGTATCAATTTATGTGGTAAGGTAATAATTTTGGAAATCTTCAACGGATCCCAATGATTCTGAGAATGTTTTTTCAAGACATATTGTACTTCATGATAGATGTAAAATTTCTTTGACATAACTTGCATTTATTTCTGAAAAAATCATACATTTGGCAAACATTTTGAAAATGTCGCACAAAATAGTTAATAAATAACATTTCCCACATCATCTTACATCAGCAAAATTTTCGAAACATAATTATTTGTTGAAAAGTTAGAAGGGTTAAAAGTTGACCAGCGATTTCTCATATTTACCACAAAAATTTTCACAGCAATTTGCTTAGGGACCACATCACATTTGAAGTTACTTTGAGGGGTCTATATGACAGAAAATACCCAAAAGTGACACCATTCTTAAAACAGCACTCCTCAAAGTGCTCAAAATGACATTCACAGAGTTTATGAACCCTTCAGGTGCTTCACAGGAATTAATGGAATATGGAATGAAAAAATTAACATTTAATTTTTTCACAAAAAAATTACTTTAGACTCGCATTTATTTATTTTCACAAGGGTTACAGGAGAAAATGGACACCAAAATTTGTTATGCAATTTCTCCTGAGCACGCCGATACCCCATGCATGGGGGAAAACTACTGTTTGGGTGCACAGAGGGGCTCGAAGGTTAAGGAGCACCATTTGCATTTTTGAATGCAAAATTTGCTGGAATAATTAGCGAATGCCATGTCGCCTTTGGAGAGGCCCTGATGTGCCTAAACAGTGTAAAACCCCAACAACTGACACCACTTTGGAAACTAGAACCCTCAAGGAATGTATTAAATGTATAACATTGAACAGAGAAAATAAAAAATCTAATTTTTCCTGCAAATATGTTCATTTAGTCTAAGATTTTCAAAAGGATAACAGGAGAAATTGCACCATACCCTTTGTTGTGCAATTTCTCCTGAGTAGGCCAATACTCCATATGAGAGGGAAAGCTACTGATTGGGCACATGGCAGGGCTCGGAAGGGAAAGAGGGCCATTTGACTTTTTGAATGCAAAATATGCTGGAATAATTATTGGATGCCATGTCGCATTTGGAGGATCCCTAAGTGCTTCACAGATATTTATAACGTAGAGCTGTGAAAATAAAAAAAGTTAAAATTTTCCCACAAATATTGTTCTTTAGATCAATATTTTTATTTTCACAAGAGTGACAAGAGAAAATAGAGCCGAAAATTTGTTATGTAATTACTCCTGAGTATGCTTATACCCAATATGTGAAGGAAAACTACTGTTTGGGCTCAGAAGGGAAGGAGAGACATTTGACTTTTGGAGACTAAAATTGGCTAGACCCATTAGTGGATGCCATGTCGTGTTTGGAGAGGCCCTGATGTGTCTAAACAGTGAAAAACCCCCATAAGTGACCCCATTTTGGAAACTAGACCATTCAAGGAATTTATCTATATATGTGAGGAGCACCTTGAACCCACAGGTGCTTCACAGGATTTTGCAACGTTGATTTGTGAAAATGAAAAAAAAAACACATTTTTCCACACAAAAAAGTTTTAGCCATACATTTTTTGGATTTTCACAAGGGTAACAGGAAAAAATTGACCCCAAAATCTTGTGTAATTTCTCCTGAGTACGCAGATGCACCATATGTGGGGTAAAACTACTATTTGGCTGCACAGCAGGGTTCAGAATCGAAGAAGTGAGGTTTTATAGCACAGACTTTGATGGAATTGTCTGCCGATATTGTATTTGTAGAGCTCCTTATGTACCTAAACAGTGGAAACCCCACAAGTGACCCCATTTTGGAAATTAGACCCCTCAAGGAATGTATCTGCATGTGTTATGAACACTTTGAACCCACAGGTGCTTCACAACATTTTGGAACATTGATTTGTGAAAATGAGAAAAAAATATTTTTCCCACAAAAATGTTGTTTTAGTCCCTATTGTTTTAATTTTCACAAGAATAGCAGGAGAAATGGACCCCAAATTTGTTGTGCAATTTCTACTGAGTACACCGATACCCCATATGAGACCGAAAACTTATTTTTTGGTACAGTGCAAAGCTCAGAAGGGAAGAAGCACCATATTGGAGTTCAGATTTTGCTGGACTTGGTTAAGGATGCCATGTCTTATTGGCAGAGCCCTTGAGGTGCCAGAACAGCAGAAATCCCAATAAGTGACCCCATTTTACAAACTACACCTCTATTGAACTCATTGGGAGGTGCAGTGATCACATTTAAGCCACAGGTGTGTCATAGAATTTTATACCATTAGGCAAAAGAAAAAATAATTACATTTTTACCACCAAAATTGCGATTTAGCCCCAGATTTTACACTTTCACATGGGAAAATGAATAAAAATGTCACCAAAATTTGCCCCACAATTTCTGATGAGTGTACAAATACCACATATGTTGCTGTACAGTACTACTTAGCCATCTGAAGCACAGATTTTCCTAGAATAGTTTGTGAACTCCGTATATAGAGCTCCTAAGTACTAGAAGAGCAAAATCTTCCCTCAAGTGACCCCATTTTGGAAATTAAACCCCATTGGGAATATATCTAGATGTGTAGTAACATTTTGACTCCATAGGTGTTTTCCAGAAATAAGCAGCAATGGATGTTGCTGAGTGAAAATTGCAAACTGCCATTTTAGTGCCCAGTACGTTGTAGACACCTGTTAAGAATCGGAACTGAGGAGGATAACAGGAAACATAGACTAGAGCAAACAGACACCAGAGAGGTTGGTAACTTAGCGGATTGCAGAACCCTAACCTGACAACACAACTAGAATTAGCCATGGGACGTTCTTACGATGACCTAGATGCCTCATCACAGCCACAGAGTTAACTAAACCTACAGAGAGAAAGGGGAAAGCTAACTGCCCTGGAGTAGAGCCCCAAAGGAATAGATAGCCCCCAACATATATTGACGGTGAGGCAGATGAAGCACACACACAGACAGAAAATAGAGTGAGCAAATGCTGGAGCCAAGGCTGTCTAGATAGAACAGGAAAGAAAAGAACACTGTCTGCAATCCAGCAAAAAAACATAAAAAACTTCAACACTTCTGATATGCAAAAATACTGAGACCACACGATCTCTCCCCCACTAAATCAGAACTCTGGTGTAACTGGAAGCAAACAACAGATACTGAATTAACAGGGAACTGAACCACAGAAAAGACTGAAGCGGGCTGTGGCAAATGACCACAGAGTCCCGCACAGGTCCGCACAAGGGGGCCTGGCTGAACAAACTCCAGCAAGGCAGAACACTGAGAAAAGCAACAGGTAAACCAAGCCAAAGATTTAAAAAGCGAAAAACTAATCTGAAAGATGCAGGACAAAGCAGGAGCAGCAGACATCCATGAGGCTAGGAAGAAAACAGCTCACCGGCAAGCATTATGGGAAGGCTGCTCACTTATATCTCCCCAGTCAGTAACACCAGATTGCCAATCATCCCCGCCAGGTGAGAGACCTCTGTCAGCCAGGGCAGCTCCATCACCAGAAGCAGCCACCAGAAGGAACCCAACCTCAGAAGCCAGATTAACCCCTTCCAGACAGATGACACCTAAGTCGGCATCATAAAAACCTGTGCCATCCAGACTCATGACGCCGACGTAGGCATCATGCTATAAATCCCGTTCCTGCGGGTCAGGTGACTGGGGTCACTGAAAGGTCACCCGACCCGCAGGCACAAGACCCTTTGTGCTTCACCACAGGGGGCTTGGCTAAACCCCCACGTGGCTACGATCGCTCTGATTGGCTGTTTCCCTTTTAAAAGCCATTTGTAATATTTCACCAATGAAATTTGGTGAAATATTATAATCCAGCCATGGCCGATGCTGCAATAGCATCTGCCATGGCTGGAAACCGAGATCCGACCCCCCCCACACCAAGTGACAGCGGCGATTGGCCGCCGCCACTGATTGATGGTGGCGATCGGTCGCCGCCGTCACTATCTGCTCCCCTCCTCTTTATTCTGGTCCCCACAGGCCTCCGATCCACCCCACCAGGTCTCCGATCCCCCCTAGGTACCGCCGAAGTCGCCGTCTTCCTCCCGGCTTCTCTTCTGCCCAGTCAATGGGCGCCACCATCTTCCAAAATGGCGGCGCAGGCAGATTCAATAAATGAATGAAAGTACATTTCGATGTGATCAAAATCAAACAATAGTAAATAACCCCCCTTCATCACTTCCATAGGTAGGGAACAATAATAAAATAAAGAAAATATTTTTATTTTTATTTTTCCATTAGGGTTACAATTACAGTTAGGGTTAGGTTAGGATTAGGTTAGGGTTAGGACTAGGGTTAGGGTTAGGACTAGGGTTAGGGTTAGGATTAGGGTTAGCATTAGGGTAAGGCTGGGTTCATATTGCGTTATGGCAGTCCGTTAGATGGACTGCATTACACCGTGGTATAACGTGGTATAACACAGTCCGTTAACACTGCCATTCACCCCCATTTGCGGGCGAATCGCGATGCATGCGGTAAAGCGGTATGCGTTCGCGATGTGCCATCAGTCAGTGACGGAGCCTCGGACGCAGGCTGCAGTGTCTGGGCTCTGTCACCGCTAGCACAGATGAATCATCTGCTGATTCATCTGCGCTAGCGGGTATAGCATAATGTGACCGCGTTATGCTATACCGTTACCTGCCAGTCAATGCTATGTGTTGAATGGGCTGGTAAAACGTAATGTGAACCTAGCCTTAGCAATAGGGTTAGAATTAGGGTTAGGGTTAGAATTAGGGTTACGGTTAGAATTAGGGCTAGGATTGGAATTAGGATTAGGGTTAGGCTTGTGGTTAGGGTTAGAGTTAGGATTAGTGTTAGGGGTGTTTTGAGGTCAGGGTTGGGATTAGGGTTAGGCTTGTGGTTAGGGTTATGGTTAGGGTTGGGAATAGGGTTAGGGATTGTGTTGAGGTTAGGGTTATGGTTATGGTTAGGGTTTGGATTAGGGTTAGGGGTGTGTAGGGGTTAGGGTTGTGGTTAGGGGTGTGTTGGGGTTAGGATTGGGGTTAGAATTGAGGGGTTTCCACTATTTAGGCACATCAGGGAGTCTCCAAACGCAACATGGCGCCACCATTGATTCCTGCATATTGTGTGTTCAAAAAGTCAAACAGTGCTCCCTTTATTCCGAGCCACGACGTGTGCCCAAACAGTGATTTACCCCCACAAATGGGGTATCAACGTACTCAGGAAAATTTACGCAACAACTTTGGGGGTCTAATTTCTCCTGTTATCCTTGGGGAAAAAAAATTGGGGACTAAAAGATCATGTTTGTGGAAAGAAAATGATTTTTTATTTTCACGGCTCTGCGTTATAAACTTCTGTGAAGAACTTGGAGATTCAAAGTGGTCACACATCTAGAGGAATTCCTTGGGGGATCTAGTTTCCAAAATGGGGTCAATTGGGGGGGTTTCTACTGTTTAGGCACATCATGGGCTCTGCAAACGTAACATGACGCCTGCAGACCATTCCATCAAGTCGGCATTACAAAACGTCACTACTTCCCTTCCGAGTCCCAACATGTGCCCAAACAGTGGTTCCCCCCATACATAGGGTACCAGCATACTAAGGACAAACAGGACAACAACTTTTGGGGTCCAATTTTTCCTGTTACCTTGTGAAAATAAAAAATTGCGGGCTAAAAAATCAATTTTTGAGGAAAAAAAATGATTTTTTATTTTCGTGGCTCTGGGTTATAAACTTCTGTGAAGTACTTGGGGGTTCAAAGTGCTCAATACACATCTAGATAAGTTCCTTGGGTGGTCTAGTTTCCAAAATGGGGTCACTTTGGGGGGTTTCCACAGTTTAAGCACATCAGGGGCTCTGCAAACGTAACATGACGCCCACAGACCATTCCATCAAGTCGACATTTCAAAACGTCACTACTTCCCTTCCGAGCCCCGACGCGTGCCCATACAGTAATTTTCTCTCACATATGGGATATCAGTGTACTCAGGCCAAATTGGACAACAACTTTTGGGGTCTAATTTCTCCTGTTACCCTTGGGAAAATAAAAAAATTGGAGACTAAAAGATCATGTTTGTGAAAAAAATAAGATTTCTTTATTTTCATGCCCACGGCGTTATAAACTTCTGTGTAGCCCGTGGGGGTTCAAAGTGCT
>VIAB01027553.1:19510-34440 GCA_009801035.1 Oophaga pumilio
ATCGTGTTGTTTAAGTGTTCCCTTTATTTTTTTTGAGCAGTGTAGCTTGATACCCCATGTTCTGAGCAGGTGTCATCATGACGATATTGGGTTATCATGGCAATGATCACCCGTTGCGATGATGTTGTGGGGCCACCGACCAAAGAGCAGATAGGGCCCCTTCCCTTTGCCTGCCTTCAAAATGCTGTGATTGCTATCGATAGCAGCATTTATGGGGGTAAACTCCTGGGAGCGATATATGCACTTCTCCTGGCAGTGAGTACTGGGTGTCAGCTGAACACCCGGCTGCGACCGCCTATGCACAGCCTCCAGTGCACGGGCGATCGCCATTGATGTATATATACTTCATCGGTTGGGAAGTACTTCCCAACATGACATATATGCAGGGTAGCATGGTGGCTCAGTGGTTTGCACTGCAGTCTTGCAGCGCTGGAGTCCTGGGTTCAAATCCCACCAAGGACAACATCTGCCAGGAGTTTGTATGTTCTCCCTATGATTGTGTGAGTTTCCTCTGGGGGCTCCGGTTTCCTCCAACATTCCAAAGACATACTGATAGGGAATCTAGATTGTGAGCCCCATCGAGGAGAGCGATGATAATTTGTGCAAACTGTAAAGCGCTGTGAAATTAATGGTGCTATATAAATAAGTAAAATAAATAATACTGCAAATGTCGGGAATGGGTTAATAATGTATCAGTTAAAAATCAATGAAATTCAGATGTAACTCTGAAATACGAAATATTTTTCTAGTTTCATCAGTGTCTCATGGATAACCATAGACTTTACTGGCCGAATCTGATCCACAAAACTGATGAGAATAGGATTTGTTCAGAGGCTCATGGACAGTAGACACATACTCATTTTTTAAATTGATTTGTGGATTAATTCAACTACAGTGGGGGAAATAAGTATTTGATCCCTTACTGATTTTGTAAGTTTGCCCACTGACAAAAACATGAACAGTCTATAATTTTAGGAGTAGGTTAATTTTAACATTGAGAGATAGAATATCAAAAATATAATCCAGAAAATCACATTGTATAAATTATACAAATTTATTTGCATTTTGCAGTGAGAAATAGGTGTTTGATCCCTCTGGCAAACAAGACTTAATACTTGGTGGCAAAACCCTTCTCGGCAAGCACAGCAGTGAGACATTTTTTGTAGTTGATGATGAGGTTTGAACCTCATCTTACCACAGCACCTTCTCCCAATCACTCACAGAATCATCCAAGTGTTCATTGTCAAACTTCAGACGGGCCTGCACATGTGCCTTCTTGACCAGGGGGACTTTGCGGGCACTGCAGGATTTTAAACCCTTACGGCGTAAGGTGTTACCAATGGTTTTCTTTGTGACTGTGGTCCCAGCTGCCTTGAGATCATTAACAAGTTCACCCCGTGTCATTTTAGGCTGATCTATCACCTTCCTCATGATCAAGGATACCTCACGAGGTGAGATTTTGCATGGTGCTCCTGATCGATGTTGATTGACAGTCATTTTGTATTTCTTCCATTTTCCTACTATTGCACCAACAGTTGTCTCTTTCTCACCCTGGATCTTACTTATGGTTTTGTAGCCCATTCCAGATTTGTGCAGGTCTATGATCTTGTCCCAGACATCCTTACAAAGCTCTTTGGTCTTGCCCATGTTGTAGAGGTTAGAGTCTCACTGACTTATTAATTGAGTGTGTGGACAGGAGTCTTTTATAAAGGTGACTATGTAAGACAGCTGTCTTTAATGCAGGTAACAAGTTGATTAGTAGCGTCTAACTGGTCTGTAGGAAACAGAACTCCTAATGGTGGGTAGGGGAAAAAATACTTATTTCCCACTGCAAAATTCAAAGAAATTTATATAATTTTTACAATGTGATATTCTGAATTTTATTTTTGATATTCTATCTCTCCATGTTAAAATTAACCTATTCTTAAAATGATAGACTGTGCATGTCTTTGTCAGTGAGCAAACGTACAAAATCAGCAAGGGATCAAATGCTTATTTCCTCCACTGTATGTGTGTTAGTGTGCTATCCAAGAAAATAAGGACTTTAGCCTAAATCAAAGATACATTTTAAAAATGTGAATTAAAAAAAGGATTAAGCAAGCCAGAAAAAAGTTTTTACACATTTAAAAACATTAACTTAAACAACATTTCTAATAAATATTTTTCTTAAATATTACATGGTAAGAAATTACCGTCAATGCAAGTTTTGCACAGTTTATTGGCTGCTCTCAGGTACTGCAGCTTAGCACTAATTAAAGTGAATGGAACTTTGGTTGTAGGACCTGATAACAATGTTGGGTTTAGGACCGTTACAGATCTGATATTGATAACTTATTCTTAAAATAGATCTTCAGTGTTACAGTCCTGAAAAATCCATTTAAAGGGAATCTATTTGCTTGATTCACTCCTCAAACTGTTTATACATGAATGTAGCTATTGCAAAGACAAGTCCATCTACATTTTCAAATATCCAGACTGTTCCTCCATTTCCAAGAAATCACAGTTTGAATCAATATGCAAATTAGACTGAAGTGCTACAGGCATGACAGAGCACTTTTTAAGCCATTTCTTTCTCAAACACTTGGGAAGTGCTTCTCAATAACATATGGATGAAGGTGTAAATAGACTTTTCTTTACAAAAGTTACATTCACATATAAACAGTTTGGTGGGTGAAATTAGGCTGACAGATTCTCTTAAGAATTGATCTCTGTCCACAATTTGGGACACATGGCAAAATGCCTTGGTTTACTGAAATTTTGTATTTTTGCTTATATCATAGCAAAATGAAGAAAAACATGAAAATTATTTAACTGTCATTCTTGATACACTATTTGTTAGCACATTTTGTATTTATGACAATTGCGTGTTAACTTTGCAATTCTGATAATTGTTATAATTTTTTAAATATGTGTTGATGATGCCTACTGCAATAGTCAGCAGTAGGCCGGAGTCACACTGGCGACAAAAACGGACGACTGCAATGCGATGAAATATCGCATTGCAGTCGGACCAATTTTAATCTGTGGAGCAGCTCCCCGTATCAGATTTTTTCTCGGCCGTTTTCCTCGGACCGAGACAATCGCAGCATGCTGCGATTGTCACCGATTATCCGTCGACAATCGCCAATGCAAGTCTACGGGTGTGATGAAAAATCGGATTACAAACGTACCACACGTGTGACTTGTGATAAAATCGCACCGGTGTACTTTAGAAAAGCCGGCAATTCATCCCCGGCTATACTGTAAAATCACACTGACAGGTTTAATAAAGAGTAGAAAGAATACATATACACACATAGAATACATAGATATATATTTTTAGTTCATACACGTCTACATAGTATAATAGCCGCTAATTCAATTGCCGGCTTTTGTGAAATTACAGAACCCGACATGAAATGACACATGGTTTACATACAGTTAACCATGTCATTTAATGTAGTTTGATATATGGTTTTCACTAACAATTACATGAGTGTATGTGTGCAAAATTTCATACATGTAGGGGCTAATTAAATGTGTAAATTCGTTGAAAAAAATGCGTGGGCTCCTGTTGTATTTTCTCCACCAGACAGGCAAAGCCAGCGAGTGGGGGCAGATAATAATAGGCTAGGGAGGGTGCATTTATTTTGTGCCCCCCCTGGCTACTAACATCTTCCCCCAGCCACCCCAGAAAAGGCAAATCTATAATTAGATGCGCCCTTTCTGGCACTTAGCCCTTCTATTCCCATTGCCCTGTAGCGGTGTCTAATGGGTTAATAATGGGTTAAAGCCACCTTGCTATTGGAAGGTGACTTTAAGCCAGATTAATAATTGAGAGTTGTCAATTAGACAACTCTCAATTATTAATCCTATTATATGAAATAAAAAAAACAACACACACACATTAATTACAAATCATTTTAATTAAATAAACACACCGTTTTTGACCATCTTTTATTGTACTGGTATTCCTTTGATTCCCTTGTTCTCCTGTAATAAAAATAATAAAACAACATTATTCTTACCTATCCGGCGCTCAGTCAGGTCTAACGCTGTAATCCTTCACAAAGGGTTAACATGTTTACTGCGTGGACCGCAGCTAATGCTGCAGCCTCGCAGTAAACCCAGGAATGAATGAGTTCCTCTCCCACCAGCTGACAGGAGAGGAAGTGATTAGCTGGGAAGCTTAATTACATGTTTCCCGCGGTAATCAGTTCACTTCAGGTCAGCCGGGGACTCCGCACAGCATCAGTAACGTCAGAGGTAGTCCCCGGCTGACCTGCACTGAACTGATCAGCCTGGGAAACAAGCAATTAAGCTTCCCAGCTAATCACTTCCTCTTCTGTCAGCCGGGAGACAAACTCATTCATTTGGGGGTTTACTGCGAGGCTGTCAGCATTAGCTGGAGTCCATGCAGTAAACATGTTAACCCTTTGTGAAGGATTACAGCGTTGGACCTGACTCAGCACCGGATAGGTAAGAATAATGTTGTTTTATTTATTTTTTTTATTACAGGAGAACAAGGGAATCAAAGAAATACCAGTACAATAAAAGATGGTCAAAAACTGTGTGTTTATTTCATTAAAATGATTTTTAATTAATGTGTGCATGTTTTTTTTTTTAATTTCATACAATAGGATTAATAATTGATAGTTGTCTAATTGACAACTCTCAATTATTAACCTTTCTTAAAGTCACCTTCCAATAGCAAGGTGGCTTTAACCCATTATTAGCCCATTAGCCACACTAACAGGGCAATGGGAATAGATGGGCTAAGTGCCAGAAAAGGCGCATCTGATTATACATGTGCCTTTTCTGGGGTGGCTGGGGGCAGATGTTAGTAGCCAGGGGGGCACAAAATAAATGCACCCTCCCTAGGCTATTATTATCTGCCCCCACTCGCTGGCTTTGTCTGTCTGGTGGAGAAAATACCGTGGGAGACCACGCATTTTTTTCAACTAATTGACACATTTAATTAACCCCTATATGTATGAAATTTTGCACACATACACTCATGTAATTGTTAGTGAAAACCATATATCAAGCTACATGAAATGACATGGTTAACTGTATGTAAACCATGTGTCATTTCATGTAGGGTTCTGCAATTTTACAAAAGTCGGCAATTGAATTAGCGGCTATTATACTATGTAGAAGTGTATGAACTATAAATATATGTATATATATATGTCTCAATGACATATATATATGTATTCTATGTGTATATATCTATTCTTTCTTTTGTGATTTAAAAACTATTTATTTGGATCCATTATATGTCGGTTTTGCTAGCCACCGACAAAATCTCGCCAGACGGATGTCAAACGGATGTCAAACGTATGCTCAGATGCGAGAAAATCGCATCCTCCCATTCAAATCGGATGATAGATGGATCAGTGTTCAGGAAACATTTGTGCGATTATCGGCCGTCTAAAACGGTCCTATTTTTTAGACGGTGTGTGTGACTCCAGCCGTAGAGATGCAATTGAACGTCTCAGCAGGATCTCTGCTACACAGTAATGCTTCCTCCCGATGCACTCAGTGAAACAAATTAGGCTTGTATTATGTTATTCATAAATGAAGCATAATAAAAGGAAACCAAAGCAAAAATAAAACATTACATGTACAATAAACCCAGAAGAAGTATGCATATTTATAAATGTTCTTTCGAAACATAAAATACAAGACACATGGCTACCACTATTTCATATTAGTTTTGGTGCTTCCCAATTTCCAGCTTACATAAAAGCTCATAAACTTTATTGTAAGAAAACATCTACTGTAAATGTAATTACTGTCAAAATTCATTGACGAACTCCTGCACTCAGGTGTGGAAGCATAGGCCACAGTGACAATGTTGTTTATCGGCTGTAGACTGGTGTCATGTTCACTACAATGACTTTTCATCCATAGAAATAAAACATTTCAATAGATGATGCAGCCATATGATGCAATATTACAGTAGATTAGTGATGAGCGAGTATGCTCGTTGTTTGGGTTTTCTCCGAGCAGCTCGGGTGTTCTCAGAGTATTTTGGCGTGCTCAGAGATTTAGTTCTTGTCGCCGCAACTGCATGATTTGCTTCTGCCAGACAGCCTGAATACATGTAGGGATTGCCTGTTTGTTAGGAAATCTCCACATGTATTCAGGCTGTCTTGCAGACGCAAATTATGCAGCTGCGGTGACAAAAATGAAATCTCTGAGCACGCCAAAATACTCAGAGGATACCTAAGCATTCTCGCTCATCACTACTGTAAGGGCCTGGTTTTTGTGACCCAGTAATAGTAGGTATTTATCGCATCACATTATTTTTTTTATTTTTTTTTTATGTATCATGAATATGTACCATTAGGAAGAGTTACAGGTGGTTGCCAGCAAAATCGGCACCCAAAAATAAGGGAAAAATGTAAATTATTTATCGGAAAGTGTGTTGAGATAACTGAAATTGGATTTATTTCCTTTGGCACAGTCTTTAAACTATCATGTAGAGAAATGGTAGCAGTCTGCCGGCTTGACAGTGGCATTTAAAAAGATAAACTGATGTGTACTGATGCGAATCCAGAGAGTGCACCATTTAGTGATGGCACATGGCTGCCGTAAATCTAATTTGTTAAAGGTAGAGATTAAATTATAAGTAGTGATGAGCGAATACATTCGGCACTATTTGTTATAGGTATGGCATTCCTGTGATTAGCTGGCCTTACAGCATCATAGGGAATATTTAATCCCTGCTGGCGCCATCTTTCACACATTGCAGCCGGAAACAGTGTAGGGAGAGTGTAGTGTGAACATGGGGATTGTGAAAGGACCTTATAGTGAGCATTATTCATTCCAAAAAGCTCTTTTAAGAGCTCATGAGGGTAAAGATTAGTTCTTTGTTAGATGGAGAAAAAGTAAGGAGAGATTTAATTTGATCGAAAGTGAAAGGCAGGCACCTGGTTGTTATCACATCATCACTGCAAGTACGTGCTGCAGATCTCTGCTAGTTTGCATTATGTTGTATAGTTTAGGATTAGGAACAGACTGTGGGATTAGGGAGATAGGCAGGGTTTCATTCACTGCCATAATATACAAAACAGCTCTTTTAGATCCAAATAATATTAGTACCAGCATATACTAAACCAATTATTTTTGGAGCTACATAACATAATATTCCTGCGCAGCAGCATGTACATATTTTACAGCTAAATAATATTCCTCAATGCCAGCATATATTAACATCCTTTTCAAAAGCTAATTGTAAAGTAATATTCCTCGCTTATTGCTTAAATAGCTAATATTTATCTAGCAGTTGTGCGACTAGCGCAAAACCTGCTGAGCTTCGGAAACATCACTATTTACCAGTAATTTCCCTGAGTCTGCTGTTGGCGTATCTCAGAAAGACAATCTAAAAATTAAAAAAAAAATTATTGGTTAAATTAATAGCATATTTGTATCTAGCAGTTGTACGACTGGCGCAATCCGTGCAGAGATAAGCAAACATCACAATTTACCAGTGCGAAAATTCAAATGGGCATGTTTTACCTGGCATTGTAAACCAAAAACGCTCAGTGTGAACATATGCTAAAGGGGAGGTATAATTTTATATTTAGTATTTTATTTTTATTTTGCATTATATAAATGTAATTATGAAGGAAAAAATGTTTCTTAGCATTTTTCCCTATAAAAAAATTTGGTTTGGTTTGGTAAGTCTTCTTATAAATCTGTAAAACTGGTGCAATAGTCTGACAACATTATTCCCAGATACCATATGTGAGTCAGAAATGCATGCAGGCATCTTCTCCATGCTCTTCCCATTTAGTTTTAGCTCTTTTCCATCCATTTCAGATTTTTTCCCATACCCCCAGACCTGATTGTTGGGTCCAACAGAAAAAAATTCAGCTTTCCCATTGACTTGCATTGGATTTGTTATTCGGTATGAATACATGAATATTAGAAATAATTTGTCCCGATTTTTCCCAAATCCGAATATTTCACTATTCACTCATCACTAATTATAATCCTAATTTTTTTTAGGGGGACCTGATAATTTTTAGTACTTTCCTAACATGTGTAGGTAATAATTTACTCTCTTATACAACAATAGGATATTCTTTGAATGGGAAAAATTATGTGAAATTTTGCTTGGTCTTTAGTCACACTTTTCAGAAACAAAGCTGTAAGTAAATAAATACTATGACCCAAGTGGCCACTGTATTGTGCATTGTGTGATTGTGGCTCTCTGTACTCATAATAATTTACTATCTTATATTGATCACTGCTTTTTAAGTGTTACATATCCAGCTCCCATGACACATGACTGTTTCATTGTAGAGCAAAGAAAGGTAAACTTAAAGTGGTGGAGAATCGAATTTACTTGGTATTGAGTTGTGACTGGACCATAATGGGAATAGCAAAAAAGTCTCAGAATCAATGTTATTTTTAAGTATGAATTTAGTGCTATGTAATATACAAGACAATACAGCAGTGATCAGACCCAGTCACCAGGAGACTGAATGATTACTTCTCGTAGTAATGGCTAGTGATCTGCTATTAGTGCGCTCACTTAGTAATATTGGCCACACAATAGATTCATTATTAGTTTTTTGCTGTTATTCTTTTTTTTGCTGCTTCCAGACCGTCCATAGACCTTAAACGTTTGGGTGGTCACACTCCTACTCTGCAGTGTCAGTCTAAAACATCACTACGTAATAGCGCAATCATGTAGCTGCAGGAGCGGGGATCCAGCTGCCAAAGATAGCCAGAGTCCCCATAGAGAAGGTACAGACAATTATTATTTATTCCATCACAATAAAACCCATACAATATCCAAAGCACAAAAAACTGCAGGATAACAATGTGCACACAACGGCTCATTCATGCTTGCGTTACCCGGCCGCAAACCATGACGCCATTTAGATGGCTGACGTCAGTGGCACAGGCGCAATGAATACCGCTGATGATCGTCACATGACACGGAACTTCTTGTACACAAATAGAAACCAGATTTTTCATTGGCTGTTCTCACTATTTAAGACCCTCACCCCTCCCCTCCAGCGTTCGCCTCCTGACGAAAGGACGAAACGCACGTTGGGGCACTTGGGGAACACCACGCAGCACAGACCACCACCAATGTTAGTGCTTCATAGATACTTTTACTTCATTATAGCCGTAGCGATATACTGCGGTAACCGGTGACTGGATATTTTCTCTGTGGCTATATTATTGAATAGTACTACTTTTTGCAATATTTACATGGTCTGTAGGTCATACTCTTCAGTGGTTTTATCCCCATTTTTGGTATAGTAGTGACCTTGTCTCTATAATATTGCTCATGTTGATCTACTCTGCATTATTGTACTTTTGCTAGTATTTCATTCTTGTTGGTTAATAAAGTTTTTCCATTTTTTATTACGGCACGGTATACTGTATTCTCTTTGTGTGCAAATTATTATTTATTGCCATCTGTGTGATTTTTGCCATCATAGTGTATACAACACTAAACTATATTTTCTTATGAGATGTCATTCATTATTTACAGTCACCAAAAGCGAATGTCATAGAATACTTGCAGTCATATGATGTTATGTGTGATATTCTGTTGTCTGAAAATTGCATGAAATATGTTTACATTTCCTATAGACGGTGACTGTTGCCAGCAAAGCTTTTAAAGCTACAAAAAGTCTGTGTGCATCCTCTGTCTTATGGGTAGCAGATAGAAAGCTATTATTATCTCTCCAGGCACAATGTCTGTTGTAAGCACCGAGAAATCTCAAATCAGTATTAGCAGCTTGACCTTTATTTGAATAATAAAAGCAGCATAAAACTACCTTCATGACTCCGGTGACACAATATCAGCCTTAACAATGGTTATTTTTGCTGTAAGAGGAGAAGAAAAAAAGCTTTTCTAAATCAATATCTCACCCCATTTATCCTGCCATTGTCAGGAGCATCCTAAATAGAACATCGGGCTTTGTCTAGATTTCAACATCCTACACATTTCATTGTAGGCACAATACAATATATCAGAGAAACAGAATTACATAGTAGCAGCAAACACAGCCCTATGTAGTCTAGGTAACATAGAAAATTGAAACAATGCTAAATTCTGGTTTGCTTATCTTTTTTACTTGTTTGACCAAATAAGGAACATTGTTAAGTCACTAACCAGTTAGTTGCACAAGATCAGGGCATAAGCAGGGAATATTATAACATAATACAATGAAACCTACTTACAGTATCTGCTCTAAACCTGTGGAGTACCTGGACAGAAAGTGATGACATACCGCTCTCAGTCAGTTGACCACTTAGCGGCAGCAATCAAGTGACTAGAACAGCACATTACCCTAGGCACACACTGTCCAGGCATATACCGATATAGTCGTTAGTGCTGAATTTGACTAGGTGCCTAATATTACTATAACATTCCCTAACATTTCTAAAAAAAAATTTTAGAAACAGAACCTTTATAAGTTTGGTTTGGATTTGCCAAATGGACCGCCGTTCACCCAACAGTTCGCCGAACGGATTGACAAACATACCCATTAGATTCAATGGGAGGCAAAAAGAAATGCATAGGCAACACTTTAAGGGGTGACTGAAAGCTTTCCAAACAGCTAAAATTCAGAGCAGACACCATGAAAAGTGGCATCAATTGACCTAGAAATTTGCAAATGGCACAGCAGCAGTCAGCCATGGGCCATGCATGAGGTATCAGGGTCTGGCCCAGCATTTACAGCTAAAGGTACTGCCACACTAAACAATCCCGCTAGCGATAGCGATAAAGACGCATACTAATGCGATCGCTAGCGGGATTGTTTCTATATCGCTAAGTGCGGCTTAACTTAGCGATATAGTTAACGACGCTATCGCGGTTAGCGATCTTCTTAACGACTTTAGCGGTACAAAAGTACCGCTAAATCGCTAAGAAAAGGTGCCACACTTAGCGATATATACTTACCTGCGGGGCGCCGACGATCTAAATAGGGTCCGGAACGATGTCAGCGACGAGCGAGATCACAGCAGGATCTCAGCAGGGAGCTCGTCGCTGACAGATGCCGCACACAACAACATCGCTAACGGGATCGCTAAATAGTGACGTTTTTTAGCGATCCCGTTAGCGATGTTGTTTAGTGTGGCATACCCTTTAGAATTGAAATTTCAATGAGGACCTGGTGGTTAAAAGGGGTTGTCCAGTACTTTAAATTAACCCCTCAATGTATCCCGCTAGGGCCCCTAATGAATTTTTTAAATACCTCATGTTGCCTATATCACCTTTGAGCTGCGCTATCGCTGGCCACTCACAGGCAGCACGTGACCCCCAGCTGCAGCCGGCTCTTGCTTCCGCTGACGTCACGACAAATGCTGGCAGCAACCGAGGGTCACTCTTCCTCCTTCCGCGCTGGCTGCCAGGCTGTGAGCGGGGTTATCCCCCCGCATCGAACCCGGTATCCACTGCCCGCCCATTCATTGAAAAAGCGCGCAGTGGATGCTGGGTGTGATGCCGGGGGTAACCCTGCCCACAACCCAGCAGCCACTGAGGGGACCCAGCGCTGAGTCATGCTTCACTTGTTGTGACATCAGCACTGGGTCACGTGCTGCCTGTGAGCGGCCACGGATAGCGCTGCTCACAGGCAGTATAGGCAACATAAGGTATTTACAAAATTCATTAGGGGCCCTGGGGGGGATACATTGGGAGGTTATTTTAAAGTAGTGGACAACCCCTTTAAGGGAAAAGAGTAAGCCTTCTTAGCTGGGAGACCTCACACCTCCTTTTTTATTTGTTTTAATTGCAGCTACATTCATATGGCCCAAATATCAGTTTCATACAGTACTATTGGTAGAAAAATGTAAGGAAATTAACATAAATTGTTGACTGATCAATTAACCCACAGTAGAATGTTTTATAATGGCACAGAAGCAGTCAGCCATGGCCCATTCATGAGGTCTCAGGGTCTGGCCCAGCATTTGCATCTTGAAATTTAAGTTTAGTGAGGACCTGGTGGTTAAGGGAGCAGTGTAAGCCTTCTTAGCTGGGAGACCTCTTACCTTATGCAACACCTCCAATTTTTTTTCCTCTATTCCAGCCACACTCAGATGGCACAAACATCAGTTTCATACAGTACTACTGGTAGAAAAATAAATAACATAGATAGTTGACTTAAAGTAAGTGCAGGCATGCCTGTCTGTGAGCCCTACTTACAAAGGCAACCCACCAGATGAAGACCCATTTTGGAGTCTCCACATTTCAAAAAAATTATTCTCACACATCACTAAAGTGGCATTAATTTCCACAGACTAGAAACAATATAAAACCCCTCTGACACACCTTCCAACACAGGCAACTCAACAGATGGAGACCCAAATTGGAGTCTGCACATTTCAAAAAATGAATGTCACATACCAGTAAAGCGGCATCAATTTCCATAGAAGAAACAGTATTATAGGATTCTGGCACACCTTCCACTACAGGCAACCCACCAGATGGAGACGCAACGTGGAGTCTCCACATTTCAAAATATAACTGTCACACACCACTAAAGTGGCATCGATTTCCACAGAGTAGAAACAGTATAATAGGCCACTGACACAGCTTCTACTACAGGCAACCCACCAGATGGAGACTCAACTTGGAGTCTTCATACTTCAAAATGTTTTATAACATCAGCAGCAGCAGCAACAGCAGGCACAGAAGATACCAACTGGATGGCACAGACTACAATAACTCGAGATAAATACATAACAATAAAAACTACACCACCGCCTAGTCTGTCCAATCTTCGACTGGGGTGCAAAAGTCATAGGAGATCTATGACTTGTTCATTTGGATACAAGTTAGGCGGTCTCCACTTTGAGCCGACAGCCGGATGTGCTTATCCATCAGGACACCACCAGTAGCTCTGAAGACATGTTCTGATAGAATGCTGGATGCCGGGCACGAAAAAACCTCCAAATAGTAATAGGCGAGCTCAGACCACTCTTCCATTTTTGAAGACCAAAATGTAAAAGGGTCCAACCCGCCTATGGCATTGATATAGAGCTCAAGATACTCTTGCACCATCCTCTCCAGTCATTCACAACATGTCAGACTTGTACTCTGTTCTGCTGGTGCATGGGCTGCTCTAAAAAAGTGTTAAACAACTCATATAAATTGCTTATGCCACTTACACTGCTGCTGTTAATGTTTTGGTGATGACGCCTTGACGTTTCCAGGGTTAGACGTCTAGAACTAGGATGAACACTGCATACCTCACTGCTGTCTTGGGGAAACCACTCTTAAGATTGTCTACAAGCGTATTTCAATACTTCAGCATGTGCGTATCCCTTTCTGGGGGGGAAGCATCTGGCTAAATTTACTCTTGTACCATGACTCTAATACAGTGGCAATCCAGTAGTCAGCACAATTTCTAACCCTAAGAATATGGGTATCATGTTGAAGATAGTGCAGCAAGAATCCGCTCATGTGTCGGGCATTTCCATGAGGCCCAAGACCATTCTTTGTTGGTGGCGGGGTAACACTAAAGGCTGCTTCCTCTGTTCCTTCCCGCCAACCTAGGACAACCTATGACAACTGAGAGCGTATCATTATCCTCTTCATCTCCTGATTGTTGCACGTCCATCACCTCATCCTCCTCAATTTGTTTGTTGTCTCCTGCATCTACCATGAGCCACCCTTGATTGCTGTTAGCCACCCTCCCATGGCACCCGCCTGTGTGACGACAGTCGGGAATTTTTAACATTGTTATCCATTCTGCATCCTCCTCTGCTTCCAACTCTTCCTCTGGTACCATCACCTACTCACACAGACTATTTAAAGTGTGCTTCAGCATGAATATGACTGGAATATTGATGTAGTTATGTCAAAGCTGTGCAGAACGGTACAGAGGTCCTTTACCTGTGCTCACAACGCAAGCGTGATTTGCACCACGTCCGGACTGCGAGGACCCAGGCAATGCAAAAGGATATACTGCACAAGTGTTGGTTGCTGCTGCCACAGCCACTGCAACATGTGCAGAGTGGAATTTCACAATGTCAGAACATTGTTACTTAAAAGGTAGGCCGAAGTATCTCTGCAGCCATGCAAGTCGATGTTTGATCATCGGAGGTGAGCACACATAGACCATGCTTTCTGCAGCAGGGCATTCAGGCCAGGAAAGTGGCAGAGAAGTTGTTGTACCACCAGGTTGAGGACGTGAGCCATGCAAGGCACATGTGTGAGGTTGCCATGGCATAGTGCCATCACCAGGTTTGCACTGTTATTGCACATGACATTACCTGGCTACAGGTTTAGTGGAGACAGCCATTGCTCTAACTTGGCCTGAATACATGTCAACAACTCTTGAGCTGTGTGACTGTGATCTCCAAGGCTTTTTGATTTAAATACTGCTTGATTGAGGATAGCCATAGCTGTGCAGTACGGTGATGGAGGATATTATATCTGCACTGTTGGAACTCGTGTCTGATTAAGGGAGAGGTTGAGGGCACAGGTGGAGGCCCTTGAGGAGGTGGAGGAGGCAGAAGTAATGGAGGAACTGTTAGATACGGAGGTTTGTCCCACATTCCTTTGGGATTCAAAGACTTGTGGAGCAGCCCCTTGACCGCCTGACCCCACTACCACCAGAGTCACCCAGTGCCCAGTCAGTGAGAAGTAATGCCCCTGCCCATGTTTGCTCGTCCAGCTGTCAGTGGTGACCTGCACCCTGGCAGACCTAGATTTTTTCAGAGAAAGGGTGATGCTGTCGATAACACACTGTTGCAGTGCAGGCACAGTTTTCTTAGAGAAGTAATAGCGAATAGGCAACTGTTATGTTTCGGTAGCTGAGGAGAAATTGCAAAAATAGCCAAAATAGCAATACACCAGAGAGGCTGGAAACTATTGGATTGCAGGGCCCTAAACTAACCGCAACACTAGAAGTAGCTGTGGACCATACCTACGGTGATCCTAGATGCCTCGTCACAGCCGGAGAGAT
>VIAB01027554.1:2343-14816 GCA_009801035.1 Oophaga pumilio
AAAAGGTTGAAAAGTTCCAGGGAGCCGAATACTTCCGCCAGGCACTGTAATTAATACAGATTTGCAACTAAAATATTTCATTGAATGATATCTAGGAGCTGATATTTTAGTGTTTCCTTTATTTTTTTGAACAGTGTTGTTGTAAACATTAGCTAATTGCTTTTACTGATATCCATGTACTAATTTTAATTTAGTGCAGTTTCAAAACATTACAGTGAATTGCTGCATTCAATTATTGTATTCAAGTTTTTTCTATTAATAAATAGAATAAAAATTGATGTCAAATAATTGCAAACATTCATTTTTACTGATATTCACTGTTCAAAGCTTTTCAAATTAAAATCCATCAGGTAACAACAAATGTTCTCCATAAGTTTGATATGCTGAGATTCACCATTGATTTGTTGCAGAGCCTATGCTTGTCTGGAAAAGATGTGTGCAAAACTTTGAGGGCTACTAGGACTGTATTGAACCCTTATTAAGCTCTGCAATGCAAACACTGCCTTAGAAATGTCCAAGTAAGCTGAACATATTTGGTTAGGGGAAAATGGATGGTAACCGCTAATAAACACTAATACTGAATACTAGTGGATCGCCCGCCAGGGCAGTGGGTTACTCGATACCGGGCCGGTGTCTTAAAGCGATATGTCATGGCAGCAGTGACCCGGTCCGTGGCCCTGGGCGTCAAATGAATGGTTGTGATCCCTAAAATTATCACAGCTGTCGGCTTGCTAGCTGAGTCATAAAGTTCTCCACTAGGCTAGAGTCCCTTCTGCGACCTGGATTCTCCCAGCTGGCATCCGCCAGTTCAGGAACGAGCCCCACGGGTAGCCTCTTGCTTAGCCGTGCTGCTGAGAATCCCTTTTCCCTTCCAGGGAACCTTCCTTCTTTCTTTTCGTCTGTGAGCAGCTCCTCAGGGCTTGGAGCCTGCTACACGATTGTATCTCTTTCCCCTCTCCCCTATGGGAGCGCTGCTCTGAGCATCTATCTCGTTCCTCCCCGAAGGGAAGACTGTCCTTGCTTCCCTCTAACTTCCTGCTCTGACTCACAAGCTCCATCCACCATCTAACACCCTTTGCTCGCTGCAGACATGCTATAGGAACTCAGCTAGTGTGTGTGATGGATGCAGTGTTGCCAGAGCCAGGTGTAGTGTCTCCACCTTACCTGAAAGTTGAAATACCACATCTCTGGCTGAGATGCAGTACCTCTGTGGCGACTGGACTCTCAAGGGTGCCACACCAGCAGACTGAGTAAGCTTCTTAAATTGTAAAAATGTTTAAAAAATTATCCCATTTTTAAAGCGCATGCCTGTGTTTATATACAAGACATAAATAAAAGTAGCTTTTCAATAAGAGTAGGTGAAAAAACTTTCTGCTTGGGTAATATCAAGAGTTTTGTTCCTTGCTAAATGAATAAGCAATACTGTCTTCCCACACTATCCAAAAATTATCCATTAATGTAGGGTACACAACCAGTTGCACTCTTTTAAAAGTGTCAAATCAATTGCTTCTCAATTATGAGTATAAAATGTTTTTGGTATGTGCAACAGGTTTGCTATTCTCCAAATGGCTGATAGTGATCTACTTGCATTCCCACAATTATTCAAGTAAAAGGCATGTCATTCTCACCAGCATGATTCACTTTCAACACTCTGCTAACTGATTTGATGTTATGTCCAGTGTCATCGTCCTTGTCATTTTTACTCTGTCAACCTCGTCTCTTGCCCATACCAATGTCAATCACTACATTTACCTGCTGTTGATCCTGCTCTTTCTCTTCCTGTAACTCCTCCTCCTAGCCTTCTTCATATCTGCTGCACGACCAATCTAATTAATGCATTTTTGGGGCATGCTTAAAACTGTGGGTATTTGGGATTAATCGAAGTATCCATGTATTCCAAAGAATTGGCGAGAAGTCTTGGAGATAGGAATGGAAGGTTCGGATTATTGAGGATGGTAATCTTAGGTCATTAACACAATAGAGGGCATGAGTAGGGTGGTAGACTGAGAAGAGGGAGGAGATGTAGGGTGGTGCTAAAGTGTGATGTCAGTCAATGCATGTCTTACACTAGTAACATGGTCTTTCACTTAACCCTTTTTGTCCTTAAACACAACCTTTCTTCTTGGCTGGTAAAGACTTCCTAAGCTTAGACGTATGGACACATCCTGGCGATTTTTGGTACACAAAAGCTGTGCCTAATTGTTGCCAGGTATTCAGCAAATCTGACAGCTGACATCTGGCTCCAACTGCCAGTAATGATGCCCACACCGCTCCCAGCAGTTTAGCCATCTAAATGCTGCAATTGCTATTGATCTTGTCTTGTTGTAGCTAACTAGCGTCAGCTTAGTGTTTTCTTTTGAGTTTGCATCTGTGTCGACCATGTGTGCGATTGGCATGGGTCAATTACAGAGCGAATTCAACCTTTAGCACCTTCTCTCTGTGAAGTTAACAGAGCTGTGTGTTGTGCATTGTATTCACACTGTGTGGAGTTAACGCAGTAGTGATTAGTTGTATGCTTTCCGTGTGTTCTGTCATTACCCTGTAGGAACAGTTTTACATCTCTGCACGGTGGACCCTGGGTTGCAATTGCACTTTATTATTATACTTTATTTAGTGCAATCAGCTAACCCTAACAGTGTGTCATCTGGCAATTAAGGAATTGCTAAATCTGTATTTATGATCGGAGCAATAAACATTTGTATTTGAAAACCTCCATCACTGTCATTACTCCTGTGCCATGTACTGAATTTCATAGTAGAGTGCAATTTGTATAACAGTATAAAATATAAGTGATTAGATTGCAGGAGACTAAAAAATAAAGTAAAAAAAGTTTTGATAATAATAATAATAAAATAATCAACCTCCTTTAATCTTTTTAAGATTTAATAAAATTAAAAAAGAAACATATTTTGTAATACAGCACACGTAAAAGCCATGTTTATCAAAAATTATTAAAACAAAAAATAAATTAACCTTTGCAGTTGGAGAGAAAAAAATCAAAATGTCAGAATTGAGGATTTTTTTGACACCTCTCTTCCTTAAAAAAATGCAATTAAAGGCATTAAAAAAATCATATAGGCTCCAAATTGATATCAATAAAAATATCATCTCATCTGACGAAAAAATAATTCATAACACAGATACATGAATGAAAAAATAAAAATGTTACCTGTTTTGGAATAATATCCCCTTCAACAATTTTTTTTCTATACTAAAAATTCTATGAAACTTTGTTATCACCATAAATGCACTGATTTCGAGAATAATTTTCTAAGTGAGAAAAAATAATGATCAAATTATATTTGTACACTGTAAGTTTTCAGCACTTGTTATAAAAGGTTGTCATCACCACTTATTTTCCAAGATACTGTATAATTGTTGCTTTAAGACATACAAGACTCGTAATATTTCCGTTACGACTTGTATATTGAAAAGTTGCTAATCTTCACAAACTTGATCGAAGAGGTTCAATGATAAAAACAGCACATGTAAATGTCAAGGTTAACTCAGACAGGGTTCATATATGTTTAAATCATTTGGATAATAGTTTGAGTGTAACATATACAGCAGAACATAGTATTATTAGCATTGTGAAGCAGTTGTGCTGACATTTGAAAGTGCTCAACCAGTTATGCAAATGACATCTTTATAATGCATCCTGCTGATTAAACTGAGAACCTAGTGGGTTGATGATGGCATATATACTGGGAAACTAAAAATTATTCTACAGTTTACTGTAGAGAAAACAAGAGGAAAATATCTATTGGCTTTTATTGTATGTATAACATTCAAATATTATGTTTTATACCTTAGTATCAACATTCTGAACATTAAGCAAGACACTTGCATATTTTTCTACATTAGTCAGATAAATAAACATGCAAAACATTCTCACAATACAAATTCAAAACTTTATAGATGTGTCTCCCCAGGAGTCGGGTTGCCACAATGGCCTTGCCTCCCTCCAGGGGGGAGTGATGTCATGTCTGAAAGCAAAGATGGGATCCACTTAACAGGTAGTTTCGGCATACAACACAGTTCCTGCTCCAGGCCAGCAAGGGGAGCTCTAACCAGACTTCAGGGGGCTGCTCTCTTTGGTCAGAAGCAGGAAGTTAGTTAGAGCCTGAACACGGTTGAGAGAGGATGTGTGGAGAGGTCCTGGGGGAAAGGAGCAATAGCTAAGCTCACCCCCAGGTTTTATCGCCAGAAACCAGGCCCTGGAGCCCGAGGCTGCATGGGTACTAAAGCTCCAGCAGCAGATTCCGGAGGGCAGAAGACCGCAGGTCCTTGTCCCCAACTGATACTCGATGACACAGCAGCACGTGTGAGCCGTAGATGTCAGACAGGAGTGATCCCTGCAGTAGGCTACAGCTGCCTTACATGCAAGTGGAGTTCTACCTAAGTAGCAGACAAAGAGAGGAACTTGAATAGAGTTTACAGCAGCCAGTACCTCAGAGACTAGCGCTAGAAAAGAGGCCTCACAACCCACCTAAGGAGATTCCTAAATTGCTTAAAGGCTGACCGACTCCAGAACCATCTGTAACCTGAGCCCCGGACTGTACCTGCATTTTTCAGTAAAAGGTAAAGAAAACTGCACTCTACTGTGTCTTCTGAATCTTTCCTGCGTCACCTGCCCTGCACCACACCCACCTCCAACATTACCTTTAATATCCTAACTGCCCTGGGACATAGCTCTGCCTGTGTAGAGCTGAACCAACTCTGCTGTAACAACAACTGTCCCAGTGGACTGTATCTGCAGCGTCGGCTAACATCTTTATTGCTGAGTACCACAGGTGGCGTCATGAACACTTTATTACAATCTCTTTATTATCCCTTTTCTCCATTCCCATTTACTGGACGCCCAGGGCCACGGATCGGGTCACTGCGGCCGTGACGGTACAGAGTATCCCCACTGCCCTGGCGGGTGCTTCAACTTAGCATCACGTACAGGATGAACCGACCTGAAAAATCAGTCCTGTGCACCACAGACTCTGCTAAATTATTTAATGGCCACCATTGCTCTCCCACATGGTGCACTGAGAGGCGTGTCATCGTGGGCGGTACAAGAGTAAGGGCATGAAGATCATGGCCGCCCACTCCAAGTGTTATTGTACTCTAAGAACTTGTCAGTCAGCCACTAAGATCCGCCTCCTGATACTGGATAGCGGGAAAAGAAGAAAAAAGAAGGCCCGCCCACAGAGGAGAGAGCAGGAACGCCACAAGCATGCAGCAGAAGAGCTGGAGGACAAGATAGTGACAAGGTGGTGACCAGGGGCATGGAGGAGCAGGAGAGGACTTCCCCAGCTGACAGAGTCCGGACCCGGACCCATCAGTAGCCATGGACCAGGAGCTCCTAAGCACACAAGTGGAGGAGCTGAGCCGCCAACTCCTGGGCATGCAGCTGACCGCGGTGGAGAAATGGAAGGCGGCCCTGCCAGAAAAATAACAGCTGGAAAAGCAGTGTCCTGTCTGGCGACCAGCGACCCCAGTTCCCATGTAGGAGGATGAGGATACCGGCACCGGAATAACATCTGAGGTAGGTAATAATACCAACCCTGCCCCGGTAGCTGAGGAGCTCCTAGTAGGCCCACTACCTAAACCCCCAACCCACGAAACTGGCCGGCCTCCAGCGTTCCTGGAGTGGGACTGAGCGTTCTGCCTAGAAAATCTATTCAGGGCCTTGCTTCAACCCACCAGTCTAGCAAGGGAGGTGTACGCTGAGCGGGTAGTGTACAGCTGGACTCACCATTGAGCAGATCTTATGGGGTTCCCTGGGGAGTATAAAGAAGGAGGCAGTGTGGAGGTCCTCAGCTGGAGGGAGTACAGCCAGCAGATTGCTCACTGGTGGGAGAAGGAGGAGGAGGAACACCAGGCCCAGCATAGAGCTCAGGATAAGCAGGACCTGCAGGCCAAGAGACAAGCCTGCAAGGCTAAGGGAGCAGACCAGGGGCCACTTAAACAAGGAATGGTGGTGGCCTTTAGGCTACAGGGAGGCTGGGGCTTCATAAAGGAGCCCAATCTACTGGCAGAGGTCTTTGTAAACCGGCAGAATGTTGAATCCCATGGAGGGACACCCGGATAGGGATCTCCACCCTGGAGACCGTGTCATCTACACCCGACATTGGGGTGCAAAGAGCTGGCATGCCTTGAACGTGCGGATACGCAAACCCGCCACCGCCGACCAGGTAACCACCAGCAGAGGGCAAAGGCCAACGCCCATAAAATCGCAGGTAAAGCCACCCCTCTTGCCACATCCAGCCATGCATCAGCCCCCATGGCGCACACGGAGCCCACTTCAGCTCGGAATATGGGCACACAGACCCCCGTGGCAGGACACAACCTGACTGTGCATGCTTGCATCGGAAACAAACTGTTCGTATCACCCGTGGTGACCTTCGTATGTGATTTTTTTCCCAAGCCAGGGAGCAGCCAGCACCAGGTGCTGCCTCAAAAAGAGAAGAAGTAAAGTAAAGTTCTATTTAAATGACTATATAATTGAAAGTGGAAGTTAAAATTAACCCGGTATGGTTCCTGCAAAAAGTTTAAAGAACTCAGAGATAATGGACAACGTTTGATCCGAACTGCCTTTGTACAAAGTTAGCACTTTTTAATGTGCTCCCTTTTGGTTTTATGTAAGACCTTTAGAGTGTATATGGCACTCTATATATTGCACTACTGACCAAAGAACCAAAACCGTCTGGCATGGCTGAAGAAGTGGTCCAATGTGGAGGCCATCAATACCTTGCAGCCACGCCCAAGGCCTATGTTGGGGGTTTGAAATGGGTCCCAAATATTGAAGAATACCTCAGTTCAGGGTGTAGGAAAGATGTATATCTTTGTACCGTGTTAGCCAGTAGATAGAAAAATATTTAGACTTGAGAGTCCTCAGTGGTTGATACCTTTTAATGGCTAACTGAAAAGATGGTAACAAATTGCAAGCTTTCGAGACTACTCAGGTCTCTTCATCAGGCAAAGACTAAAACAAAAACTGAAGAATCACATATTTATATATACAACAGGACACAGGAATAATGCAATAGGTAAGACAAGTGACGTGAAGCAGAACTGTCATTATGGCAGAGGGATGAACATAAATATTGGAACAGTTCATAGATAAGGAGAGAAAGTTTTATTGCCCTCTGATTGGGGTCTGGTGTTGTGTTTTGATGCCCCTTGAAGGTCAGAGACGCAGATTCCTTAATTGATATAGAATGACATGAATCCGTGTGATATATTCATTCCAGCACTAAGAGTGTCAAAGGTCATCATAAGTTTGTATTCCCAAACCTTTCAGTTCAGGGTGAACATTGTTGAACTTGTAGCACTTGAAGTTGAATGCACTAAAGTGAATGTTTGAGAAGAAAGCCCTAAAGCACCTTAAAGTAAAATGTTTACCTGTAGTAAATGCCAAAGAATGTTTTACTTAAAATGTCAGTATTTATGTTTTCTATACTGTTTTATTATGCAATGTTAAAGAAAAAGTGCCTCCCAGAAAGGGAAGATGCATTTTACCTGTATTTTACCTGTTGCAATGCATTGCAGAAGAATTTGTATGTTTCATTGTAACAACTTTTTTACTTTGTTCCAGCCCGTGGATGTGCTGTGTTTAACGGGGGGAATGTGGTGCCCCTGAGGGTCCAATCGCCACATTGATACTGCACCTCATCCAGAGATGTGGTATTCCACTCTCAAGTAAGGAGAGAGCACTACCCAGGACTCTAACTTTCGCACCCAACACACACTAGTTCACTCAGGGCACCTAACCGTACCCCAAGGGAGGAGGGCCTTATCTCGGGCTGGTTAGGTAAGAGTGTTGAGGAGTGGGTGGAGAAGGTAAAGAAAAGGGGAGGAGCTTAGAGAGCAGGAAGGCCACTGTATAGTTAGTCAGAAGGAGAGAGGAGCTGAAGCTGTGAAGAGCTTGCCCCCAGACGAGAGGGAGAGAATATAGAGGTAGAAGGAAACTCCCAGAAGGAAGAACAGGTCCTAGGCGCACGGCTAGTGAGCGATCCATCCGTGGGGCCCCATCCAGTAGTGAAGGGACCAGGTGGCAGTAAGGTACCGGCCCCCAAGCCTAGAGGAGGACTTCAAGACTAAGCTAGCAAACCGGAGGCGGAGGTGTCTTTATTTGCCACAGCCACATCCACAATTATTCTCCGAAAAGGCAGCCATAAAGGAGCAAGGGGACTTAGAGAACATCGCCCGACAAGGTCCATGGCTGCTGCTGATTGTGGTGGTGCTGGGCTAGAGGGAAGAAGCCAGTGCAGTGAGATGGCCAGGAAAGGAACATACTGAAGGGAGTCTTGGAAAGGTGTATCCTGATCTACCTGGGAGTTTGTTGGACCCCTTACATGGAAGACACAGCACCAAGCGGGCATCTGTGTACACAAGAACTGAGTAAAACATTGGAAACTGCACCCTACAGTGTCCTCTGAATTATTCCTGCGTCACTTGCCCTGCACCACACTTACTACCAGCATCACCTCTAACATCCTAACTGCCCTGGGACATAATTCTGCCTGTGGAGAGCTGAACCAACTCTGCTGCATCAACAACTGTCCCAGTGGACTGAATCTGCAGCTTCGGCTAGCACCTTATTTTGCCAAATACCACAGGTGGCGTCAAGAACACTTTATTACAAACTCTTTATTATTTTCCTTTTCATCATCTCCACTTTTATTGGACGCCCAGGGCCACAGACCAGGTCACTGCTGCCGTGACACTGCCCCTTTAAGAAGTGGCACGGTACCGAGTATCCCCACTGCCCTGGCAGGCGATCCATAAACACTTGCTTGCAAAACTATTGGCGAACTGCAATTATCATTAGAACCACTGTAGAGCTATATAGACAACAAACCCTGACAAAGTACCAGAATATATTCATTTTTTCAAATGAGGTTTTTCTGATATTTGAACATGCACAAAATTATATTTGAGCATGGTGTATTTGTAACTTTTATCAACACTATGAGTATATATGTGGATGGAGCTCTAATTCAGTTTTTTTAATCCTCTAACTTAAAATTAACAATATAGTTTTGCTAATTTTATTATATTAAACTTCTAAATGCATTTCAGGGAGACATAACTCCACTGGATGAACATAACATCACACTTTTCCTTATAATTTTTAAAATTGTATTTGAAAATGTTATACTGGATTTCTCAACTCACATTGAGAAATGGATTAATGGAAGACATCACAATAACCAGCTTATCCCAATTACTAACATTGCAAAAAATAATCAAAATCCTTACTAAATTTATCCTAGTCTCTAATCTATATTATTAATATATTAACAGCCTACATTTTCCTTTAAATTGTTAACAGATTTACTTGCTTATCTGGAAGATAATCTTAGGTATCTGTATATCTAATTGTTTAAATCTAACTATTCTCCCAAGTTAAAACAAATCAGAAATAACTTGAATTAGAATAATTTGCAATCGATTTTGAATTTGGAAACATCTCTGTGGTAATCTCACAAAATATATTGTATATTGTATCAAATGTTTCTAAATATATCCAGAACATTTCTAAAAAAGCTACAAAGATATGCAATTCAATAAATCTGTAGGTTACTTAAATGGAAGGTTAAAACAAAATACATTTCAAAAGTTGCGCAAAGTGATGACTTAGTTGCTTGTTTGACAATGTATTAAGCTTCCTTAATTGACCAATTTAAACCATTTATGGTTAGAAATGTATTCAAATACTGAGTTATTATTGAATCACATGTTTTTCGTTAAACATACAGTATGATATCTAACAGTCATAAAGTGTCATCACTTTTATACAAATCTATTGCATCTTTCCGCAGGAACAATATACCCCTATTTGTTACAGATATTAAACATTTAATTTTTTTAACCTACTATACTTGACTTAGAACTGTATAAGCCTATTCACAAAATATAGCCAAAAGAGATGGAGTGAAAAAATATAAATCTTTAGTAAGGGAATATACACAAAATGTTTTTTTTTAAAAGGCACAATGGGCAAAAGCTACTAGTGTCCAGTGTGGCTGTTAATTTTGCCTTCCAGCACTTTTTTTTTTGGCCATTACTGAGGTCCGCACAAAAAATTCTTCTGTTCTTACGTCATACAGTAAGGAACCTGACATTAAAATAGTTTGTAGCATCTAGTGTGTTATAGAGGCCTGATCCATATGTAACCAAAAAATTCTACTGTTCCTAGTGTCATACAGTAGGGGACCCAAATTTAAAATAGTTGGTAGCATCTAATATGTTATAGAGGCCTGATCCATAGACCACAAAATAATCTTCTGTTCTTATTGTTATACAGTAGGGGACCTGACTTTAAAATAGTTTGTATAGCATCTAGTGCTTTATAGAGGCGTGATCCAGAGGCCACAAAAAATTCTTCTGTTCTTAACATCATACAGTATGGGACTTGACTTTAAAATAGTTTGTAGCATCTAGTGTGTTATAGAAGCCTGATCCAGAGGCCACAAAAATTCTGTTGCCAGTGTCATGCAGTAGAGGACTTGACTTTCAAATTGTTTATAACATAACTTCTTTTGTCATATAGGCCTCATCAACAGAACTCAAAAAAAAATTTTTCTGTGACTAACATGATACAGCACGCCATATTTCAACTTGAAATTTACTGAAATTCAGCTGTTTGCAGAGGTGGTGCAGAGTTTAAAATCTAATTTTTTGTTGCTAATGTTGCCCCTACCACACTATCTGAGCAACATGACTGGGAAAAAGTGAGGCCGTGGTGGAAGGGGAATTAAGCTTAGTGTTCAAGGTGTATATGGGGTAGGAGGTAATGTTCGTGAAAGCACTAGTAAAGCAACGTCATGTCCTATGCAAAGACAACAGACTTAAAGGACAGGCTACACCACTACCTTTTATTTGGCAGATGCACAGCGGTACGCCTTGTTAATGATGCCCAGAAAGAGCATGTACTCGAGTGGATGGCAAGCACAGCTTAAAGTGGCCTCTCCTCCTCTTACTCTACCTCAACATCACACCCAGTACAGTCCACAGAGGAGGCACCCAAATTCCCCTTGCTTCCCTCCGCATCCCAACTATCCAAATGTTTAACTCACTGTGTGAAACCACAGATGGGTGAGTCTGAAGAGCTGTACGCACGTTCTATGCCATGTTCATCAGAAGTGTACTCAAAAGTTTCATAGATTGAAGAGGAGGAAATCTGCACCGATGTCCAAAATTTTTTTAGCTTGGATCCGGGCAGGACAAAGTACGGTCCGAACAGCATCTTGACCCTCATCATCAGATGTTAACCACTGGGGGGAGGCGATCCTGATCAGACTCAGATATCTGAGGCTCATGTGGACAGTGCTGTGCTATCAGGGCAAGAAGAGGAGGAGGGTGACTCCAAGGGCGAGGAATGTGATAACACAGAGGATGATGTTACTGTGGAGTTAAATCCCAGTTGGCGTGAAAATAGCGGCACACAGCTGAGTAGATCATTTAAGTTGGAAGATAAGGAAATTACCTTGTGCCATCCATTGCATTCACGTAGTGATGCAGCCACAACGAGCACTGCATCCTCAGCCACAACTATGCCTCTGACCAGCAGCATTCATAGGTCTGCAGCTCGCAGGGGTGGCAAGGTTTGCACAGCCTGGGCCTTTTTTGACACTGAAAAGGATGAGCCAACTCACGTAATCTGCCAATTTTGCAAAAAAAAAACTGAACTGAGTCGAGGTAAAGAGTGCAATAATCTGACTACAACATGTATGAACCTTCACATGCACAATCAACATGCTTTACTGTTTGAATCTCACTGCACAAAAATGCGGACCAGCGGACCTTAACAACCATCAGCCATCCCATCAATCGCATCTGCTTCTTCTTCCTCCACCTTTGTTACCATGCCAACTATTGAGATGCAGGTCTTTGACCACAGAACCTCAGGTTCTTTACTCACTCCAGTCACTCTGAGAGCCCGCTGTCAGCAGTAATGGTAGGGGACATTCTTGCTCTTTTTGACCAATCTCAGAGAATGAGCACAGCACAAGTTTCTCAATCCACCATAACATCTTCTCCTGCACCTCTCTCACGGTGCAGCAGTTTGTCAGATTCACCATACTCCACCCTCTCTCAGCACTGCAGCCAGCCCACGATTCTGCAGTTTTGGTCACATAAAAGATTGTTTCCTCCTATGCATGACAAAGGTAAGAGGTTAAACTCCACCATCTCCAATCTGTTGGTCACATAAAATTCTACCTTTCCCCTGGTAGATACAGACAGTTTCTGAAAGCTGATGGCCATTGCAGTCCACCAGTACCAATTGCCCATTCGCCATTCATTTTCTAAGAAAGCTGGGCCTGCGCTACACCAGCATGTCTGAAACAACATGACCCATTCCTTGACAAAATCACTGTCTGCCAGGGTGCATTTCACCACAGACACTTGGACAAGTAAGAATGGCCAAGGGTGTTGTATCTTCCTGACTGGGCACTGGGTGATTCTGGTGGTTG
>VIAB01027555.1:16292-37291 GCA_009801035.1 Oophaga pumilio
GATTTGCCATAGATGCAAGTGTTACCATGGTGGGAGGCAGGGACCACCAGATCGGCAGTACTACAGTGGCAGGGGTTTAGCTAGGTAATGAATATTTTATTAACATATTTCCTCACCTTAGCTGACCTGACAACTCTTTGAAGTGATAAATGGCAACTAAAATCCATTACTTTCTGCTGTAAGGAAGGTAAAGCCAAAGTCAATGGATTCTTTATGTTTCATGTTTTCTATGTGAAACATTTGATTAATCACAAAATATAAAAGTGTAGGAGCGGAGAGCAAAGTAGAGGGCAGAGAAGTGAACCTAACACCAGAAGAGCAGATATCTCCAATAGAAACATGGGTAAAGACAAGATACGTCATATCCAACCACTAACACGTGATTATGACGGTATCTTTTAGGAAATTACCATGTAGTTGTGGTTTTGTATAAATCCGGTCATCGAACAGCTACCATACTTACTTTTCATTAAATCTGAATGTTAAAATTTTAGTCTTTCAGACCAGAATGAAGATCATTAAATCGAAGACTCTATTAAATACCAAAGAGGAAAATATAAATTTTGAGTGGACCTCCAAAACTCCTCAAAAATGTGGAGTTTCTGCTACAAAATCTCAGCAAAAAGACTCCATGTGCACAATGTCTAAGTGCACGTGCACACAGTTTTTTCAGGACTATCTGGGAATGGCTCAACTCTAAAAATTGCTTGAAAAAATTGAAAGAAAACGTTAACAAGTACTTTAGGAAACAGTAAAAAATATTAATAAAACAGGGTTCTTTGACATAAGTATTGCACCTCCACCTCACAATGTAATAATATCACCCATAATGGGTCCCTTCCTGGTATAATGTACTCCAGCTGAGTCTCCTCCTGGTAATAATATGCCCCTTCCAGTAACAATGTCCCCATTCTGGGCCCCTTGTAGTAATAATTGGCCAATGTGCAGAGACTATTGGAAATCCGCCTCCACTGATGTATATACATGCATCTCTGACTTTCTATATGTGAAATTCTCCTTTAATCTTCTATTGAATATTGATTACAATTCTGTATAGGATAAGCACATCTTTTATCTACGTACATGAATGATTTCCCAGCACCCATTGCTTATAACATTATGTAGTGCTGCCTGCCCACTTTAAGTCTTGGTTATTTGGCACTGTATTGCTATCATCAGTTACCTTTTGCCCATTTTTCATGTCTGTTCTAAAATGTCTGTTGTTCACTTAATAAAATTATTAATTTTTTGTGTAGCTTTGACTCTGGTTTCTCCTTAAAAGCATAACCAGCAGAGTCGTTACTATACTATATGTTGGATCCTAAAGGCATATTTATGCATAACTAACAAAATGTATGATTGGAGATTTCTTATTATACCCTTGCAGTAATAATGTCCAGCATCTTGGCCCTTTCTTATAATAATGACCCCATACTGGCCCATCCCTAGTATAATGTCCCCCCATCCTGGCCCCCTTTCTGCTATAATGTCCCCCATCCTGCATCACTTCCTGTAATAATGTCCCCATCCTGAACCATTTCCAGTAAAAATATCCCCTATCCTGGAGCTCTTCCTGGTATAATGTCCCACATCGTGGACCCTTCCAGTAATATACTTTATGTCCCCAATCCTGGGCCGCTTCCTGGTATAATGTCCCCGATCTTGGGCCCCCTTCATGGTATTATAATGGTATGATATGTATGGTATGATAATGTCTTCAAAACTGTAAAGCGCTGCGGAATATGTTAGCACTATATACAAAACAAAGATTATTATTATTATTATTATGTCCCTCATCCTGAGGCCCTTCCTGGTATAATGTCCCCATCCATTCCCCTTCCAGTGACAATGTCCCCAATCCTGGGCCTATCCTGTAATGTTCCCTGTTCTACCTATGTTCTTTAACATATTTAAAAAAAAAAGAGTCTTCTCACATTTTCCCCCTCACACAACGCACGGCGTCCTCTTCTACAGCCAGCGCAAAGACTGGCAGCTGAATTCTGTTGCACAGCTTCTGGATCCACACCTTTGCAGCAGTAACTTCACAGAGCAAGTTGCATGGGATAACAAGCGTTTACTTCTCTGAACGTGAGGTAAAAGAATAATGCACAGACATTACAGCATTGCATCAGCTAACAGGAACAAAATGAAAGTGAAATTAAACAGAAGACTAATTCTTATACAATACATTAAAAAAGGAAACGTTACACAACATCGCCATCTACTGTCAGATCAGCATAAAGTCCTCCTTCACTTATAATAAGTTCTGATCTGTTGCATATGACAACAAATTCAACGCATGACGTCATTGCTATGTGCCACCTGTGATGGGGTACACTGATGTTAGCTGCTGGCCCCTGATTGTGTGGTGACGTGTATTGCTGTGCAGGGACCCAACAGGTCTCTGCGCACCAATACATTTCAGCTGATTGTGCGTCCTCAGATACACATCCACCTGAAATAGTCACCATCTTCAATGGACACCCCTCCCACACGGGCACAGTCACCACTGTATGTGGGAAGCAAGGGCCTGGCACTCTTAGGAATCTTCAGAGCAGCGGGACAGATGAAGTGGAGCCCAGCAGGGATGGAAGCAAGTGAAGCACAGTAAGGACATCAAACATAGAAATCTAGAGTCTCAATCCCAAGACACAGTTGTGTTTCTTAATGGGCCTTAAATAAGTGTAGGGATATGATGTTATTGATCCACGCCAGACAACTTGCAAAATCCAACGTGGAGCAGAACAGCGTGCATCGGACCCAGGGGAAGAAAGAGGAGACCGAGATACCTGAAACAGGTGGGTAATAGAAACTAAAATCAAAAAGCTGCAAAAAGTTGTCAAATCAAAAAGTCGCTTCAGGAGAAAAAAAAACTCAGGAAAAGAAAACGTCCTCCAAATACTCCCACTGAAGAAAGATCGCATCCTGGTGCAGTTTTCCACTTAAAAAATTTGTAGTTTTTAGACACCTGAAAAAACACTGTGAACACAACCTAACCAGCAGTGATCGGCTGAAAATTGAGTCAGACAGCACCTTTATTCGCGGCTGCAAGGAGTTACTTCAATTTTACGTAACTGGAAGATGTCTTACGTGTGTGATATTCAGGAACGAGCCGGGCCATCTGCCCAGAAAACACTTCAACTCTCATGAGCAGGTGTAAAAGTCTACTCCATGGAAACATCATTAGCCGGAGAAATGAGATTTTACATAATTTGCCCAACTGGTAAATGCACTTGAAATAACCAGAAGAACTTGGTACGAAATTGACTTTTGGATAATATCTGTGTATATTTCTCCTGCAGATGATGGTAACTTACACTGTTTGGCTTGGAATGAGGCCAGGACTTAATTCCTCTTTAAATGAGTCACAAATGTTACACATGTATTCTCATTGTAGGAGTCTGCCGGCTAGATGTTGACCTTTCATCAACAAGAATAGATCTATTCAATATGTCAGCGCGGACAGGACGACACAGCAATACATTTTCTCAACGTTCTTGTCCTTGATTTAAACTAACACAGCGGCTACATTGAGAAGATTCAGCAAAAATTAAAGGAGACAAAATCTGACCTAGGATTGTATCCATCCACCGCTCATAAAGCATGTTCTTGTAACACCGACATTACTGGTTCTTGGATTATCTTGGCTACTATTACCCTGAATCAATGCAGGAGACTTACTAATACAGTAATACTTTGACTTTAATTCGTTCTGTGACCGAGCTCTTAACTCAATTTGCTCGTATATCAAATTAAACGTCCCTATTAAAATGAATTGAAATGCTATTAATCCATTCCAGACCCCCAAAAACCACACCAATTTTTTTTGCTAGGTGTTTTTAAATAAGAAAAATTAACTTTATTAATAACAAATAATATATAGTATAAAAAACTATTAAACTAATAAACTATTGCTACTGTACTTTTTTTTATTTTTAATTTTTTTTCCGTTCATCTTCTTCCTCACTGACTTCTGCCTTTTTAGCCACACTTTCCTCGCTTTGACTTGCTGGGCGTTTCATTAAAATCCTGTCTAAGGAGGTTTGTTTCTTCCTCCCTTTCAAAATGTTTTGAAAATGAGTGAGGCAAGTGTCGTTACACAGCGCCAATTCACAACCTGTTCCAACTTTTTCAATGTGTTTCTTTTCAATAAACTCTGAAATTTTCTCCCACATTCACATTCCCAACATTTCCTTAATCTCACTTGTATGGATTACCTCCTCCACCTCTGGCTAGACGTGTTAATTTCATATAAAACCTCTGTATGCTGCTGCTGTTGCAGCTCCTTTAATTCCTCCGTAGTGAGTTCCTCTTTGAGCTTCTTGATGAGTTTGTTCTTCATCCACTTCCAGGCCCATGGACTTTCCGAGGGACACAATCTCCTCCACCTTTAACACCTAAGGTTCCAACACTTCAATGTTCCTTTCGGACACAACCTCAGGCCACAGCTTCTTTCATGCAGAGTTTAAGGTTCTTCTTGTAATACCCTGCCAGGCCATGTCGATAACTCTGAGGAAGGACACAATATTGCAGTGATCCTTCCAGAACTCTGTAAGGGTGAAGTTAATGCTCTCCATAACCTCAAAGCAGCACCATAACAGGTGCTGGGTGTAGAGCTTTTTGAAATTTGAGATCACCTTCTGGTCCATGGGCTGCAGGATAGGGGTGGAGTTGGATGGAAGAGAGAGGACCTTAATTAACTTAAATTCTTCAAGGATGTCGTCTGTGAGGTTTGTTGGGTGCACAGGAGCATTGTCAAGGACGAGAAGGGCTTGCAGGGGTAGGTTATTTTCCACAAGGTACTTCTTGACTAAAGGACCAAAGACCAGGTTTACCCACTGCAGAAAGAATTCCCTGGTGACCCATAGCTTTGGGTTTGCCCTCCACAAAACCTGCAGTTTTTCTTTAAGGTTTTTATGAGATTTAAAGTTTTCAGAGTTATATATGAATAATGGCTTAAACTTGTAGAAGTCATCACTCGCACTTGGACGCATACTTCATATGTTTGTGACCTGGCATGCTCTTCTCCTCTGCCGTTATATACGTCCTCTTTGGCATATTTTCCCAGAAGAGCCCTGTCTTGTCACAGTTGAAGACTTCCTGGGGATGCATCCTTCGGTTATAATAAAATCGTCAGCTGCCTTCAGATCCTTCTCATCCGAGCTTGCTGCCTCTCCATGCCTGACAATTCACTGGATGCCTATCCTCTTTTTAAAATGATCAAACCACCCTTGCTTGGCTTTGAATGACTATTCCGATGCCTTGTCTGTTGATGTTCCCGCCGTCTGCTGAAACAAATCCCCTTAAATGTTTTGCACCTTTTCACAGATGATGCTCTCGGTCACGGTATCTCCTGTGAGCTGCATCTCCGTCAACCACACCAACAGCAAGTTCTCCATCCCTCCATGGACAGAGCTTTGGAGCTTTGGAATAATCTTAACTCCCTTGGCTGGTGGTATAGCCTTTATTGACTTCTTCTGCTTCAAAATCATACATATTGTAGAAGTGCTATGATCGTACTTGTTGGCCAAGTCAACAGCTCGCACACCTCGCTCATGTTTTTCGATTATTTCTTGCATTATATCCAAGGACATCATCCTTCTACTCAGCACTGGCACTCACTTTCTTAGGACCCATGGTTACAAGAAACAGCAATGACAGACATTCTTGCAAGGCAGGATAACCACGTGGTCAGTGATGTAAGCTCGCTGGCTCGCAAATCAGTTCTCGGCTCGCATCATAAAGCAAAAAATTAACCGAGCGCCGGCTCATATCTTGGAAAATTCGTAAGTTGATTCACATGTTAGTTAAGGTATTACTGTACTGAGGCTGGTGAATTCCAATAGTGTAAAATGCATCACAATAATCAACATGGCGTTAAAATTTGGGGTTAAAATGTGCGCTCAGCATTGTGCTTGGTGATGTAAAGCTGCATACAGCTGCTCGGCCATGAAGCTCCCGGCAGGGGCAAAGTTTTTGTGCTGACGTTAATAGCAGAGGATGTTTGGACTGTGCAGTTATGGAGTGTTGGTGACTTTCTGCCCTTCTCTCTTCAGCACTTGGTAACCCCGATCCGTAACTTTCCTTGGTATCCACTTCATGGCTGAGTTGCTGAAGTTCCTTCTACTTCTCAATAATATCTCTGACAGGTGATGGGGGAATATTTAGGACAGAAGAAATGTCTTGAACTGTCTTGTTACACCAGTGACTCCTATTACAGGACCGCACTCAATTCAATAATTAGGAGCTGTGTCCCAATAGTTTTGAGCATATAGTGTAAATTATATATTTATGTTTTTTATGATGGAGCCGTATAGTGATGGCTGCCACCGTATGGCATCAACAGAAGGCATTCATGTAATGTCTACGTAGCGGCATATACATTATGTGGAGGCCAAACAAACCATAACTATGATATCTCTCCGAGTTAAAATGAGTCAGTAGGTTTCCAGCATTCATATTGCAAATCACATTGTGAAACTACAATGATCTGTGCCAAATAACAAACTCACATCTGGCACTGACATATTCAGCCCTGCTACATCTGTATATAGCACTACCTCCGATTTTGATTAGTACATCAATAGGGTCTTCATAGGATTTATCACTTACTTGGTTATGGTCCTTGACTTATTAAGGGCTTTACTTAGCACAAGGGATGGAGCAGATTGACGTCTTTGTGCCAAACTCTTCATTTTCTATAAAAAGAAAATCAGATATATTTTGAGTAAATTACAGTTTTAAAAATTCTTATCTTTAAAAGTAAACACAAAAGAAAGCAGAATAGTACACATGTAAGCTAGAGAAGGAGCAAATTGATTCACAAGGTCCGTCAGCCATGTCGATAATCTGTGGATGCTTGATGAGAGCCCTCAGGACCACCTCTTTGGGTGCGTTCAGGCTTCGTCGGGGCTTAGGTTTGAAGCAGGATTCGGACGTATGCACCGACCGGGGCCATAGACTATAATGGTACCGACAAATCGAACGTGTTCTCTAATGTGCATCATTTTCGGGTGTATAACCCTACTGGATGCGGACACCCAGACGCTGTCTACTACGTGTGATTGTCTTCCTCCAGTAGGCATCCACGCCTGAAAATTGTGCACAATAGAGCACACGTTCACTCTGTCATCACCATTATAGTCTATGCCCCCATCGACGCTTTTGCGGGGGGTTTGGACGTAAGCACAGACGTGAGCCACTGAATGGGTGCAGCACCCTTACCTGATGGCAGCCATAGCTCTTCTTTGGATTAGGTGACCTGACATGACGTTATAGTAATGATGTGCAACATCCCGCCATGCCAGGCCGGCTAATCAAAAGAGGAGCCGCAGATGCTGTATGGTAATGGGCGGTTCTCAGGGATCCTGTCCAGCGACCACAGATTACTGACATGGTGGATGGACTGGTTCCTGCAAATCACTTTGCACCCGCTTCAGTGCAAGCTCAATTCACTCTTCAGATGGGAATTAACTCGATATAAGGGTTTGCGATCGCCTTCTTCTGGGTCAACACAGCTCAATTTAGATCTTTGGTTGCTCCATGAAGACTCATTTCTAAACACAGTCACCCTGGCCACCAGTTGACTCCTTGATCTCTCCAATTTTCGTTGGAATTTACCATTGACTGACAATTTACCCCTGCTGGGGAAATAATAGTCTTACATGGCAGATTTTCAAATAAATTACCAACTTTGCATTTCATAGATAGACCAGTGTAAGAGAGAGTGAGCCATTCATAACTACTCTGGCTTATAGAGGTGGAACCTGATCAGCAGGACGTCCGTTTGCCCTTCTAGTTCATATAGACAGGGGTCTACTACTTGACACAGCCCCATTAACCTCCTCAACAATGGGGAATCACATACCACAATATCTCCTTTCTAATGTAAAGAGCTCATTCTCTTCTTCCAGACATGACTGTGTTGACTTTACTGATGAGAATCAAATCTTCTGCCTGGTAAATGTATACCTAGAGAAAGAAGTGCTCACTCCACTAATATTTTGCCTTTAGGGTTAAGAAAACTCTTTTACTTAAATGTGTCGTCCAACCCAAGACAAGAATGTAAAGGGAAACAAATGCGTGTATGGAAGCCAAATGGCTCTTCATTTTTAATTCCTAGGCCAACATGGATTGTGAATGTAGAGATAATCCCCACAGACACTGAGACATTTAGAATTATTTTACTTTTTATTTACTGAATGTATATTATAGGTAGAAATGATAACTCTTCCTCTACAACTATCATGTCCCATAGAAGGGTGCAGCCCATTGGTGCTGTGTCTCTGATAACCAAGTATCATGAGATCTAGAATGCTTGTCGTTACCATTCTGGAATCCAAAGTATAAGCAAAGAGGCGAGACCTCATATACTAATAGCAAATAACCATATATACTAATAGCATCCAGGCACGTACTCATCAGTGGCATCACCCTTTAGTAGTGATCATCCATGCTAGACCATACTTGCCAATGAAAGAGTTGGCATCATTTCAGGGCACGAGCCTAAGGCTGTGTGCACACCTTGCGTTTTTACAGTGTTTTTTTCAGTGCAGATGTGTCACAGAACCAGATGTTTCTCCGGATGCCAGAAAAGTGAATGAGAATCCTGACGTCTCATGCACACATTGGATATTTGTGACATGCCAATTTAAATCTGCAGCATGTCAATTCTTTCAGCAATTTTGCTGCAGATTACTAATACATACTAATGAATGGGGAAAAAAATCTGCAAATCTGCACCAAAAACACAAGCAAAAGAACGCAGCAAAAGCGTGCCTTTTTCCTCCAAAGAGATGCACAAATGGTGCATTAATTTCTTCTCCAAATACTTAACATTTGCATATGCCCTAAGCCTTCCAAAACCTCCTGGTTATAAGAGTGCCCAAACAACACAGGGTGCCCAAACAACCATTCAGGGGATGAAAAATTGGGCTGCAAGGAGGATTGGTTTGAAAAAGAGGCAATGGAAATGCATATGGGGAAAAATACCAGCATCACTCCTGCCCAACCAGCGCCAAATGTTGGCATGTATGAGCTAGATTTTTCACCATGGCACTTCTGTATGCTATTGGAACGGTTGTGTTAAAAATACTAGGAACAGTCGCTACTCACCCTTCCTTGGTCCAACGCTCCTTCTTCGTGATCTGATTCGGCGTTTGTTTTCTGACTGCAGCGATGTCATTGAGTCAACAGCACTGTAGCCAATTGTTGGCCGTTATACCGTCAACATTAGCGGAGCTGCTGGGCCAAGGGATTTGCTGCAGCGCTGTTGATGTCACATTATAGCTATAGCTGGTAAGCAAACACCGGAATAACTGCGGAGATGCAGTCCTGGACTCAGTGCCATGATTTTCTATGGTTTTTAACACTGGCAAACCGTTGGCAGCCAGAATGCTGAAAACTAGAGTGGCTTGGTGTTATCTTTATTTGGAACCAACAGCTTTCTAGCCAGCCCCTTTCCCACATCCAAGCCCTTACCTATATCTATTCTAGGAAATAAGGATGCTTTTTCATTTGGACTAACTAACAAGTTTCTAAGAGACACTCTTTCTTTCAGGTCTTCAGGTATTAGCTCTTTGCGAAGACATTGGACATCAGACATCTAACCAACCCAAATGTTCAGCTGAGCTCAACCAAATAGTCTCCCGTCAGCTGGTAGAATCTCATTGTATACATTTTAGGAGTCACTTATTTTCTAAGGAATCAGCATGATCAGACAAATCCATCCCTTCTAATCCATATTGTAGACCTCGGGACAAATCCTTCCAGACCTAACAGACATCATCATCCATTCATGATCCTGCTTCCCACAATCTTTTCTCCAACCAAATGATCCCCGGGGGTCTCATTCTTAAAATTCCCGCTGTTTAATAGTTTGTTACCCCTTGTAGAGTAGACATCCAGCTGATCCACCACCCCCCACTAAGCACTTTTTCGGGAGTGCAGAGTGGTCTTAAAATTCATTAGGATGAGCCAATTCATTATCATTATGAATATGGGGAGTTAATGAGACGTGACTGCTGTAGCCAGCGATTATGTAATTAATAACATTGCTTGGGACCTCATTGTTCTCCTAATGAGCGGTGGCCGTACTGACAGATTTCAAATGCAAGCAGTTTACATCTGCCATGACTGACTTAAATGCATTCGGTGTGTTTCATCACCATCATGTGCTTAAATGATATGTATCAGAAAAATAATGTTTAAATCAAGCAATTTAGATTTTTCTTTAATAGATAATGTGCTTTGTTTTACATTTTTTCATGATTCTATGTGCTTAAAAAAAATAGCAACAAACTGACATTTCTCTTTTTTGCTCTCTCTTTTTCACTTGAGCTGTGCTAACCAGGACAGTGATCTGATTATCAAAGGTCATTGCACTAGAGGGTAATACCTCTACTATTAAATTGCATCCGATAAAACAGGATTCACCCACTGGCAACAGGTGCCACCTTCACCCCTTCTCTGTACAGGTGACTTCTGCATTTATCACAGAGCATGCCCACAACAATGCAAATATCATAGAGCATGCCCACAACAATGCACATAGATTGTAAGCTTGCGAGCACGACCCTCACTCCTCTTGGTATCCATTGACTTATGTGTTACTCTGTAATTAGAGATGGGCAGACACCTGGATGTTCGGGTCCGGCGGGTTCGGCCAAACAGTTACAAAAGGTTCGGGTTTGGGTAACAAAACAGTACCCGGACCCGGACCCCATTCACTTGAATGGAAGGCCTGAACATCCAGTGTTTGCCACGCTGTAATGTTCATGACAGCGCGGCAAACACCGCTTCTGTGAGATCCCCACTAGCAGCTTGAGAGTTTTTCTCATGGTGCCAGCGGGGATCTCACCGAGGTCACCGCAGTTCAGCCTGGCTGGGAACGCAGCCTAAGTGACCGGAGTTAACCTCGATGACGTTACCACCGGTCTCTGAGGCTTCGCTCGCAGCAGTTCAGTCACATGGATTACGGCATGGGACAGAACGACAGACAGATATGGTATATTGTTGTTTTTTTTATTTTAGTCTTATTAAAGAAGATGAGGGCTTTGGTGGAACTAGGCGTTAGGTGAGTATAACTGAGTTTTTTATTTTTAAATAAAAAAGTAAAAGTGTGTTTTGTTTTATTTCTAATAAAGGACTTTATACTTGCTGTGTCTTTATTTACCATATAGGATTAGTAATGGAGAGGTGTCTTCTAGACACGTCTTCTTTACTAAGTCATGGGCTTGATGTCAACAGACAATACAAAGGTGACATAAACCCTGCAAAAATTAACCCCACTTGCCACCGCCACAGGGCAAGTGGGAAGAGCCAGAATTGGCGCATCTAATAGGTTGCTATTTTTAGGCTGGGGGGGAAATATCCAAGGCCCCTTATCAGCCTGAGAATAACAGCCCCCAGCTGTCTGCTTTAGCAAGGCTGGTTGTCAAAAATGGGTGTGACCCCAAGTCATTTTTTTAAACTATTTATTTGTGGACCCCAGCTGTGAGTTTGTCTGGCTGGTTATCAAAAATAAGGGGAACCCATGCCGTCTTTTTACATTTTTTATTTACAGCGCAGTAGCCAGCTAATGAATACACCTGTCAGCCCAACCTGCTCTCGCTGTTATTAGTGGCAGTAGATGTCTGATGATGGGAGCTGTAGTCCCACCAGTGACCGGAGGTAAAAAAGGGATAATTTCACTGCCGATCAGAAGCGGTGTTTGCCGTGCTGTGATGCACATGACAGCGTGACAAACACCCGGTGTTCGCCCATCAGTACGCCCATCTCTATATTGTCTGAACATGTCCCCTATGAATTGTAAAGTGCTGTGGAATATGTTGGTGCTATAGAAATAAAAATTATTATCATTACATAATCACAGGAATGCACATATCATAGAGCATGCCCACAACAATGCATATCTCTTAAAGCATGCCCATAACATTGCAAATATCATAGAGCATGCCCATGGGAATGCACATATCATAGAACATGCCCACAATAATGCACATGTCATAGAGCAAGTCCACAATAATGCACATGTCATAGAGCATGACCACAATAATGTACATGTCATAGACCATGTCCACAACAATGCACATGTCACAGAGCATGCCCACAACAATGCAAATATCATAAAGCATGTCCACTACAATGCACATGTCATAGAGCATGCCCATAACAATGCACATATCATAGAGCATGCCCACAACAATGCACATGTCATACAGCATGCCCATAGCAATACACATGTCATACAGCATGCTGTTATGAATGTTTTAGAAATGAATTCTGAGCAGAAGCTCCCACTGGTGGTTACAAACGGTACTGAACCATTCAATGAGGATTGGCAATCAGGAATCACGGACTGGCTGGATATAAGGGAGGTTTCCCCCCATCATGGTTGCTGGTGATCAATTGTTCCTGTCTCAACGTTGTTTCCTGGTTCACTTGGAAGCTTGCTGAGTCTTGCCTCTTCTCCTGCTCTCAGATAAGATATTTTCTGTTTTTTGTTTTTGTGCTTGCCATTTGCAATTTTCTCTGCATTTATGTGAGGTTGGCCAGGTTCCTCTCCTCGGGGGGCTTGGGCGCCTCTCGGTTCCTCTGGAGCCACTGTTTTTTGTTCATTTGCCTTTTCCAGTTTTTTCTGTGGCTGCGGCTTAGTTTTGTTACACCAGAGAACTAATTTAGGTGGTAGAGGTCGTGTGATCTCAGGTGTTTTTGCAATTAGTAGCGTTGGCTTTTTTTAGGGTTTTTTTGGATTGCAGTAAGTATCCTTCCTATCCTTTTCTGTCCAGGCAGATTGGGCCCCAGCGTTTGCTCATACTATTTTCTGTCTGTGTCTGTATTTCCTCTTGTCTAACCGCCATTACATGTTTGGGGGCTTCCTATGTTCTTTGGGGATCTGCTCCGGGGCAGATAGCTTTCCTCTTTCTATCTTTAGGTGTAGTTAGCCTCTCACGCTGTGACGAGGCGTCTAGGACCAACGTAGGAACGCTCCACGGCTGCCTTTAGTTGTGGTGGTTAGTCAGGGTACTGCAATCCAGTAGATCCCAACCTCTCTGGTGTATTGCCTTTTTTGCCTGCTCTCCTCAGCTACCAAAACATAACAGCATGCCCACAACAATGCATATATCATAGAGCATGCCCATAACAATGCACACATCATAGAGAATGCCCACAGCATGCCCACAACAATGCACATATCATAGAGCATGCCCACAACAATGCAAATATCATAGAGCATGCCCACAACAATGCATATGTCAAAGAGCATGCCCACAACAATGCAAATATCATAGAGCATGCCCTCAACAATGCACATGTCATAGAGCATGCCCACAACAATACACATGTCATAGAGTATGCCCACAACAATGCAAATATCATAGAGCATGCCCACAACAATGCAAATATCATAAAGCATGCCCACAACAATGCACATATCATACAGCATGCCCACAACAATGCAAATATCATAGAGCATACCCACAACAATGCAAATATCATACAGCATGCCCACAACAATGCAAATATCATAGAGCATACCCACAACAATGCAAATATCATAGGGCATGCCCACAACAATGCACATGTCATAGAGCATGCCCACAACAATGCACATGTCATAGAGGATGCCCACAACAATGGACGAGTGAGTTCTACACATATCAGAGCGCATACCCACATCTATAAGAGTTATTTTAAAAAAAATGTTTCTAATGTCAATGGACTGTAACATTCACAGCTCAGAAAGCAAAATAATAAGATAATAAAAAAGGAAAATAAAAAAACGAGTGTTTCATTGCAGCTTTTCCATTAGTAAGTAAATGAGGTGATACAGTCTCTTAAAACTCACTGGACATTTCTAAAAATATACAGATTTATATTTCAAAAATATATTTAATTTAATTGATGTGTTAAAATCAGCAATGAAATATAGTGATTGGAGCATAAAAGTCTTTATAGGTTGTTCGTCGGGACGACTCATCCACAGAAGCCACACAGCAATGTTGTATTTTTGCGGAGTGAGAACAAATTCTTTTATTTATTTATTTAATTTATTACACTACCGAAATAGCCTATTAGGACACGTTAAATTATTAAAAGTGGTTGCCAGCTTGGAGAATATCTACAAAGATAGTCTATCAGAACATCCATTCATTACCTGCCCACTGTGTAATACTCAATTCCCCCTGCAGGGGCGATGTAGGGATATTGGACACTTCCTTTCAAGTTCTACTGCAGATTACAACTGATATTTTTTTTTTTTCAGTGAGACAGCCGATGATTAGCCACATTTTAGGGGATGTTTTAAAATAAATGGTTGTCCACCGCCACCGCCGCCGTGCACAACCCCACTAAGAATACTATGCTGTAGAATGACTCGATATTTTTAGGTTTTTTGGTTGAGTCTTGCTTCCTTGATCTCCACCCATCGCACGGAGCACCTGAGGTTGAAAACCGTTTAATGCATACCATAATACTGTAATACATTTTTTTCAATAGAGCTGACTTGGAAGAAATCACAGACGTATTTTATTTCCCCAGAGGACGACTATTTGGCAGTAAAGTGGAATCAGCAAAAAAACAAGCATCCAAAACATACATCAGAGCAGAAAGCGACCAATCTACGGCTCAGCGTAAAGGATGGTTTGTGTGAGGGTACGTTATTCACTGCGACCTGCGCTGACCCAGCCGTTGATATTTGGGTTCAGGTTTGTCATTACTTCATCGGACCCCCATGTGGGATGATCCCGCAGATGCTCATCCCTTACACTTTGCTTTGTAGGCTAGCTGGTGAAAATATCAGCAAATTGCATTAAAGAAGCATTCTCACATTTTAGGGCAGGTGCAGAGGACTGTACAGTATAATCGGTCAGAGTGCGATCTGACAAAACATTTGTTCACACCCGGACCGGTGTTATTTTATGGGGCCGTGCACATGTCCAATGTCTGACTCCATCAGAGGAAGAAATTAGCTGCTTGCCTGAGTTTGATCCCATATTCAGATCGCCCTAGGCCATACAAGTCAATGAGTACGTGAAAACTATCAGACTGCATTCGGATGACATCTGAGTGCAGTCCGATTTCCACTTGAGTTTGAGTCAGCTAGACAGTATATTGCGTACTGTCCGCTTTCTATAGAGAACACATATCAGTGCTGGCTTCACTTTCCCCTCCTATGATCGTAATTGACATAAGAAGGACGTGAGACGGCAGCAGCAGTTCTCACTTCCTCCAGATGTCTCGATATTTCCAAAATTGGAGAAGGGAACCAGTGCTGATTGGCCTCAGGGGTTGCATGACATAACAATGTCACAGGAGCCCTGGGAGAGCCAGTGCCGACAACGATGGAACGGTACACTAGAAGTGAGTATAAATGGTATTATTTTCCTGGGGGGGAAACCTAGGGATATAGAAGCGGTTGTTTGAGTAGTGGGCAACTCCTTTAATGTAAGTCTACGAGACCCTTGGTCTGATTCTCAGACTTCCGGTCCACCCAGCGAACACTGGAGTGATCCGGCCAGTCACAACTGTGATCACAGGTGCAGAAAGGGATGGGAAGAGACCGGTAAGTAATTTATGACACACAGGGAACATACATTACTGATACCTATATGGTGGTGAAATTAAGAAAAAAAAACAAAAAAACCTCGGAGTTCTACTTTAATTCTGAATGGACAAAGAAGAGGTAGAAAATGATTTCAGTGGACAACAGTGGGGTTTGGTCCATATGTATCTGTGAATGTGGTATACATGTCGCTGGCTTCTATTTCTTTGGCACAATGTCTTCACTATTTCTAGCTTTTTTAGACCCACCCTATTATTTGGGTGGGGACGTAATAAAATTTTATTTTACAAAAAAAAATGCAATTTGAAGACATGATGAACACAATATGTTTTGGATCTATGTCTTTATGTGCTAATGTCCGTGGAGTTTCAAAAAGTGATCATCGTCAGTATAAAGGGTTAATCCCGGTTGGGTCAGTCTTTTTATCAAAAGGGCCACTGGCCAGCCCCATCACAGGACATGTCACAGCAGTGCTGCACAGATGGATAGCACTGGTGAGAAGGTCTGTCAGCTGCGGCAGTAATCTCTGGAACTTTGTAGGGACTCCTAATCCCTAATCCTGAGAGTTGCCTCTTATTTGATAGCAACTGCGGCTCTTCTCTTGATTAGCCAGCCAGGCGCGACGTCATCGACGTTATGTACAGGTGACATCGCGCCGGGTCGGGTAATCAAGAGAGGTAGTTCTCTCGGTTCCCGTCCAGAGGCCACAGATTACTAACGTGGTCAATGAACTGGATCCTGTGAATCAATCTGCACCAACTCTCGTGATGTGTTAAATTCCCCTACAGCGACACCACAAGGAAAAATGAAGCATTACACATTAACACATTGAGCTGTATGAGTCAATCATAGATGTGCCTGGTCTTCCGACATAAGAGATGATCTTTGTGGCCCCTGCTAACTTTCTAAGACTAGACAAACCCTTTATGATCTGTTTTACATGGCCATAATAGGGTCACATTTTAGGGTTACTATCCGAGCCACAAGATTTTGGGGGCTGTATGATTGTCCTGAACTGAACATAGAACACCATGACAGTGAAGACAGATTTTAACATTACTGAGATAGGGGATGACAGTTGGTGCTCATAACATTCTATGGATCGGAGAGGAGGGAGGAGCTAGAGGCGGACACAGATATTCTGCTGCAAGTTCTATGAATCGGAGATGGGAGGAGTTGGAGGCGGACACAGATATTCTGCTGCAAGTTCTATGAATCGGAGATGGGAGGAATTGGAGGCGGACACAGATATTCTGCTGCAAGTTCTATGAATCAGAGATGGGAGGAGCTGGAGGCGGACACAGATATTCTGCTGCAAGTTCTATGAATTTGAGATGGGAGGAGCTGGAGGTGGACACAGATATTCTTCTTCAAGTTCTATGAATTGGAGATAGGAGGAGCTGGAGGCGGACACAGATTTTCTGCTGCAAGTTCTATGAATCCGAGATGGGAGGAGCTGGAGGCGGACACAGATATTCTTCTTCAAGTTCTATGAATCGGAGATAGGAGGAGCTGGAGACGGACACAGATATTCTGCTGCAAGTTCTATGAATCGGAGATAGGAGGAGCTGGAGGAGGACACAGACATTCTGCTGCAAGTTCTATGAATCGGAGATGGGAGGAGTTGGAGGAGGACACAGATATTCTGCTGCAAGTTCTACTCAAACCACACTCACATTTTTCCATAGAACATTATGAGCACCAACTGACATCTCCTATCTAAGTATTGAGAAAATCCATGCTTATTTGACAATGGATGGAGAATTTTTGAGTCCAGGATGAGAAAGGAGCTGATTTCTCATAGAGACATATTACAAAGTTTGTTTTTTTTATTTTCACCTGTATCACTCATTTATGGAAAAAATATAATGACATTACCTTTTTAAATGTACCTTTTCTATCATCTGTAATGTTGGTAAGTTTGGCTGAAGTGTGGCTATATCTTATCTTGTATTAGATTAGGACAAGGTGTAAAAAAGTTTATTTGCTCAGTTACGTGAGCAAACTGTATTGAATCTATAAAAAAACAACACCTTTACAAAGTGCAGCAACAAAGGCACACAACCAAATGCCTCCACCTTACTAGCTGTCAATCATGTAGAAAAGCACAATCCTCAGTAAATTCACAAGGATGCCAGGAGTTTAAAGAAGGCATTGAGAACAAATCCCAGGTTTAAGAACTCAAATCCAGTCCTTCCAGTAAGGATTTGGCACTATGCTCTAACTTCAAAGTACTGGAGTAACTCAGGATATGTTATTAAGTTTTATGGTACCTGCCTGTAAAAATCCCAAATCGCAGCACAACCTGCGTCCTACAGACCTTTATCCTCCGCTTAGTACAGTCACTCGCTTCAGACCCCAAGAAGACGGAGGCTGAACTCCCAAAAATGTTCATATATGTTAGAAACGGAATAAATCGAGAGAAATATTTGCCACGTGACAAGCAAAGAAAAATGTCAGGGGGAGGGGGAATTTCCTTGCAAATAAATGATCTTGACATTGGCAGCGGCATTGTGTTTGCTTCATAAAGTCGTCTGTTGGAAATTATAAGAGTGCACACAAATATTAGTGATGGAGACTAATACAGACATGTTTTGGGGAGTATTGCCCCTTCATGGTGTGGACCTCACGTCTAGGGTGACGCAATCTCATTCATATCAATGGAGAATTGGCAGAACTCAGACTCACGACATTAAAACCTTTGTCCTATACAGATTTCTCACAGTTGGGAGTTTGTTACTATTGTTCCACCACTAAAAAATAAATGAGTCGGGAGCATAAAACACTCTGATGTTCCGAAAATGTAATGAAGGGAATCGGTATTAGCAAAATGTCTGCTGTTAATAAATATTGTCCAGATAGGATACAGTCTCAGCTGTACATAGGACTAAATCTATAGGCAGAGGTTTATACAAAAGGGAGAGGGTGACACAAGGAAAGATTAAAGTGGGACATCCTTCTTGTTAAATTTACTATACCCTGAACTACACAAGACAGTAGTAGTTGGTGTTTTCTCATTGACCTATCTGATACTACTGAGCAGAGCAGAGAGGAGGACTGGAGCTACAGCCCGCAGCATAAGAGTGGACACTAACTGTTGGGACACAAAGTGTATTTTATAAAGTGAAAGGTTAAAATGGGGCTTTATTGTGGCTAACATCACCATGACCTAAACTACATGAGGCATGAGTGTTTTCTGCTTGTTTTCCCTCATTTCCTTCCCATGTTACAGTGCACCAATCATTTCTATGGTCACCAGCCTATCTGACACAACTGTGCAGAGCAGAGAGGAAGACTGGAGCAACAGCCTGCAGCATAACAGTGAACAGTAATGAGTTACTGGCTTGCGAATTTTCAGTTCATCACTCTGGGGGCACTCTGTGAATTTTATTAAAATAGAGCTTTATTGTGGCTAACATCACCATAACCAAAACTATATGAAGTAGTAGGGGTTGGTGTTTGTGTGCGCTCATTCCCTTCCCAGGTTAAAGTGCATCAATAATTTCTATGATGGCAATGCTCACCAACTGAGCAGAGCATAGAGGAAGACTGGAGCCACAGCCTGTAGCATATGAGCGAAGACGGATGGGTTCCTGGCTTGTAAATGTTCAGTTCATCACTCTGGGGGGCACTCTGAGCATTATATAAACCAAAAGACTGAAATGGGCTTTCTTCTGGCTAATACATAGAAGTAAGGGATGTCCCAGCTCACCGTTGCTATTCCTGTGCTGTTTGGTGCTCGAATGACGGCTCTGCCATGGCATGTAAATGTCGACAAAATGGAAGTTGATTTGGATTCAATGAACAAGCAAGCAATCTTCAGATGCTAATGTAAGTGCAATGGTAGCACTATCCTAACATGACATTTTACTATATATCTTCTGTATCAAAGGAGACTGATTGCTTGTTCGTTAGAGCTAGATCAACTTCCATTTTTTCTTCTGGCTAACCTTAACTGATTCCTGAACTCCATCAGGAAGGAGGACTTGGTGGTTGTTTGCCCTCATTTATTTTCCTGGTACACTCCATTAGTCTCCCGTATGATGGTCACACTTACTGACTTATCTGATGCCTTGGAGTAGAGCAAAGAGGACGACTGGAGCCACAGCCTGCAGCGTAGTAATGGAGCGGAAACTTACTGGGGCTACTGTCTTGTTAATCTTGAGTTCAAAAATATTTAGAATTGAGAGTCCTCAGTGGTTGATACCTTTTAATGGCTAACTGAAAAGATGGTAACAAATTGCAAGCTTTCGAGACTACTCAGGTCTCTTCATCAGGCGAAGACTAATACAACATCTGAAGAATCACATTTATACACAACACAGCACAGAAACAATGCAATAGGTAAGACAAGTGACGTAAAGCAGAACTGTCAATATGGGAGATAGAGATGAACATAAATATTGGAACAGTTCATAGATAAGGAGTGTGAAAGTTTTATTGCCCTCTGATTGGGGTCTGGTAATGTTTTGTGATACTCTCACAGGGTCTTGGGAGCAAATTCCTTAATTGATGTAAAAGGCCATAAATCCATGTGATAGGTTCATTCCAGCACTGGCTAACACGGTACTAAGATATACATCTTTCCTGTAATCTTGAGTTCATCACTCTGGGGCACTCTGTGCATTGTATAAAGTGAAAAATTAACATGGGACTATCATTTGACTAACATCACCACAACCTGAACTACATGAGACAGGAGGACTTGGTGGTTGTTTGCCTTCATTCCCATAGTGTGATCCTTGCGTTGACTCCTCACATTGTATGGTGAGAAGATTCCTATAGAGGTTCACACCAATCTGTACCTCTCTACAGGGCCCCTATAGTCAGGCTCAGACTGGCCCATAGGGGAACAGGGGAATCCCCCGGTGGGCCCCTGTGCAGATCTTGGCCCCCATCCCCACTGTATGGGCAGTACTTGGCATAATTCACTCTGTACAGAAAAAAAGCAGCATCTCCTCATTCACTAACCAAACTACCCAGTTTATTATTATATAGAGATATAGATACATTTGTGAAGGAGGGTAGTGTAATATTTATATGTAGGTGAAAAGTGGGTCCCTACAAAGGCAATGTTACTGGTGGGCCCTTGGCACCCCAGTCCGACACTGCCTATAGCTATGACTTCGGCTGACTCTATGGCGTGGGCAAGTGTTCCACTGGATGTTATGAAGAGGGTTCAGTAGACTGAGATCTTAACTATGGAGAAGATGTAATTGTAAGTGCAACTTTACATAAAACCATTTAAATTAATATGTTTATCTTGTAGCTAGACGAAGCCGATATGTGATCAGATGTTTGTTGTAGATGCAGCCCCTAAATCCATTAGACGATGAAGTAACAGATTTATTTGGTCTTCTGGAGTCATGCAGAATTCATTTGCTTCAGAGCAGGAATAAGGCGACTGCATCGCATATGTTAGTCTTTTGTATAT
>VIAB01027556.1:18538-37291 GCA_009801035.1 Oophaga pumilio
ACACCCCACAGTCCTGTGTCCCCCAATGAGACGAAGGAGAAAAGAGTTGTCAATGAATGAGGACCAAATTTTGTAGTACAATTTCTGTAACTGTTTATAATTTGTAATAGTGTTTAGACATGTTTTAGTTATTTGAATTGTTGCTAAGTTTCCTCTAAATTAATATCAGAAAATTGGCAAAACAAAATATTCTGCATCTTTATATTTGCAAAAAATAATGATATTTCAAGGTACTGAAACTTTTATGCATTAATTATATGTATCAGTAAAAGGAAAACTCATTTATATAAAAAATACAAGAGCCAATAAAAAATTTTCATTGTCAGATTTGAATTCAGAAGGTCAAAATAATTAACAAAAGGTTCATTTCATAACTGAACCTGACAACTTTTGAAAATATATAGAACAGTGTTATAGAAATGTATAGATCCAATGTAAACATTACAATAAAGGAAAACAAATTGTCCATACAGAATTTGGTAAAATGGCTTTAATGCACAGGAAGAAGTGAACAAGTCTAACCTATCAATGCTTGTTCTTTTTATTTATAGAGAAAACAAATTTAGGGAGAAGACAAACATGTTACTGTAGTTCTTGAAGAATTTGGAACATGAAAATCCTCATATGGCACCATATTTGGCCAGGAATACTACTACGCATAAGTGCAAAAGTCAGAATTAGTATGGAATATAAAAACATGGTGCACTGTAGATGGGAGAAGATTTGGTGTTGATGAAGGCAGACTTTGGAACAAGCTAGCAGCGCAGTAGATGGAGACAACAGATATAATCATTTGAGATATGGCAACACCCTATGTATAGTTCTTAAAAGTTATAGAAACAACTGGTGTTTTCTCCTTTTCCTTCAGGGCTCCAGAGTTGTTAACAGCAAGAACAGCTACCTGAACCCCGCTGAGAAGCCTACGGACCCAATTATAAGTCACTTGTATCAGATGATATCAGTAGAGCCGTCATGGCTTCATTATGAATAGAATCTATTAATAAAGCCTAAAAAGATGAGCAGTAGTTTAACCGTTAGAAGTGTATGAATTCTGCTCAATGTACACAAAGCCACATAGTTAATACCTTCTCTCCCTTTTGTCCAGGTCTTCCCTCTTGGCCAGGATTCCCAGGGGATCCCTAAGATAAAAATGCAGAGAAAAACAATTATAAATCTCCTTTACTATTTAATGAAGAATAATCTAAAACATCATAGATCTATCACGTAAAATTATCATATTATTACTACAATCCAGCTCCTATTAAAATCTACAATGATGGGTGTTGGATTCTAATTTAATGATAGAGACGTCCGATTATATACAGACTAAGCTGAATTGTCCACTGCTTATATACTGAAGAGTGCTCAGGTATGGGTCTTGAATATGCACCTGGGCTCTCATGTAAATGGTAGAATTATGGCACCATACAAATCTCTGACACTTTGTACATAGACATAATAGAGCTGCTATAGTTCCCAACTAGACCTCTATATACTTGTGCTTTAATAAAAATAAATTTGCAGCATACTCCAACTAAACTTAAAATAAATAGCTCAGACATCGGTTACTTACTGAGAATTTTTATACCTACCATTTGTCCAGGTCCCCCTGGCTTCCCAGGTTGTCCTTTATTGCCTGGTATACCCTGAAAAAGTACATATGGTGTTTGTGATACCTTTTTCATAGTATCTGTATGTTTTTACAGGATTTCTTCATGAAGCTTCAATTGTAAAGGGTAATACTGTTTCCTTGTACTGTATACATACATACCTCTCTGCCAGGGACCCCTGCTGCTCCTGTCTCACCACTGGCTCCTAATGGTCCCTTTAAAAGTATAAAACATTTTAATTGACACTAAAATCAGTGTATAACATGATTAAACCCACTTATATTAAAGTATCACCTATCTCTTACCTGAACCCCGGGAATGCCCTCTGTTCCTGTGTCCCCCTTTTGTCCTTCAGGTCCCGTGATCCCTACCGGACCTGGTGCACCTTTATTTCCAGGTGGACCTGTAGGACCCTATGCGAGATCACAAATAATTTGAAAAATTACCTACAGTACAACTTCATGTCAAATCACTAGTTTGATCCCGTACACTTACACCTACTCACCAGGTTTCCATTGTGGCCCTGGTCACCCTTTTCTCCTTTAGCTCCACGGGGCCCCTATTACACAGAATATCAGTAAAAAGCAGCAACTTCTATTTCTAGGAGATAATATACAACGACGCTTCAATAGAGTATAAATTAGTGACTGAAACAGTCATTTTTAGGAAATTGTTACTTATTAAGTCATGATCATATAAGATGAATGTTTTACAATATTTGTATTGTAAGCAAAATGGAATTAAATGGAATTTGTCAGCCGTTTCATGTAGCCAGACCCACAGACAGAATGAAATTCAGACAGGCTTCCTCATTACGGAAAACTATGTTTTACCCTGAAATGCTGCAATGTTTCAGAGAGAACATAGCTAGAAAATTGAGGAGAAGAAGGTATGGGGAGTGGAGTCAACTGGGTGGTCCCCTCCGGCTTCTCTGCCCAACTCAGTTTGATTGCCAAGTCTCTTCCTATAGTTAGCATCTGAGCAAACACTTCTTTCCCTTCCCAGATAGCTTTTCAAACAATGTTTTCTCTAAAACACCATAGCATTGCAGAGTAAGATATGGCTTTTGTAATTACTGATGCAGCTGCTGGGTTTTAGATATACACCTGTGTTTTCTGACGTATCGAAGAATATCAAATACAACAAATGTCCCCAGATAGTTATATTACTAGGGTCACTGAAGAAGAGGTCTCGAAAACCATTTTTGTTAAAAATTGAATTTTATTTGAAAATTACTTTTAAAACACAAGAAAGGTGCAGAAAAGGATGAGAAATGAGGGACCGGAATATGTAACTAAATTTTACAACAGGTAAGTATAGCAGCAAGCTCCAATTGTATTCAGCAAACATATTGGAGTTGGCGTTTATTACCTGAAATTATAAGACATGTGTAGAGGTTAAACACACCATTCCCTCTGCCCAGAGAGGGACCGGTGTGTTTAACCTCTACACATGGCTGTTTGGTGATATGCCATGGTTAATGGTTCTTTATGTTGTTGCTGTACATATGCTATAGTTAATGGTTCATTGTGCTGCTGTTATACATAGCGTGTTATCTACCTCTGGTTTGGATCCTTTACTGATATAATAGTCTATTGTGCACCATTTATCATAAAGAAGTGAAATTAAGCTCTCATTTTTTTCATTTTGATGCTTTTACAGTTTGAGCCATAACTAAAATAGAAAAGGAGAGCTTTCCATTTCCATATAATTATTATAATTTTTTTTGTATGTGCAATAATACTAATGTATGGGATCAGAGCAAAAAGTAAGATTAAAAACACTTTTTTCATTTTTTTTGCATTTATTTATTATTATGCACTTTTGACCAATTAATAACTGAACTGAAGTACAGCACTTTAGATTTAGATTTTTATGACTTAGCAATAATTCAAAGGACTCAGAGTCTAATGAATACAATTGGAGCTTGCTGCTATACTTACCTGTTGCAAAATTTATTTACATATTCCGGTCCCTCTTTTCTCATCCTTTTCTGCACCTTTCTTGTGTTTTAAAAGTAATTTTCAAATAAAATTCAATTTTTAACAAAAATGGTTTTTGAGACCACTTCTTCAGTGACCCCAGTAATATAACTATCTGGGGCCATTTGTTGTATTTGAGTTTGGTAATGGGAAGCGGATTTACCCTTGTATATGGGTTTATCACAATATTAGGACATTAATGTTTTAGTGTCGAAGAATATGCAAAACCATAATATTACATCAATAATCTCAGCACTCACTATGCAACTACTGAAACAAATCAAAAGCCTCAAAATTTGAAGGAGACACCAGGACCAGGCTAACAATTGCACCTTAAACCACTGGACCACTAAGCTTGGACACTAATCCACCATAACAAGTCCCCCTAGATGATGTTAAGGCCCCCATACACAATAGACCATACTAACGGGTTTGGACGCCGGTTTAATGGGACAGCTGTCTGACTGATGGTCGAGGGAGATGTAGATCATGCATGTCCAATTTCAGACCACCGATCGAATTGTTCTCCCAGACATGAGCCGCCAGCCGACAAGTTAGTCAGCGGCTTTATCATAGAGAACACAGGAGTGTTCGGCAGAGAAAGCAGCGTTCCTGTGTATAAGAGTGTCAACCATATGAACAGTCAAAGCATCGTTCGGCCAACAGCCATCTAATTTGAATGCATGGCTTAAAACTGGCCTAGTGTGTAAAAGCAATATGTTAGAAAATGGCTCAAAAAGGAGTTAAGATGCTGCAATAAATAGATAAATGTGGTATATGTATGTAATGATCCCACCTGCGGAGTTTTGCTGATAAGAGCTCCAGTTGCGATGTTATACTACCATGACTGGTACTGCAGATCGTGTCCACCCATAGCTGCTAATCATTTGTGTACAGGATGTATTACTCATATTGGACACTGGACTACACTCCTATGATCTCTTGATATTAATAGATAAGATTTGCAGCACAAGCTATGGCAGTATAACATTGCAAAAGTAGCTCTTGTTGGCACAGTTTGACAGGTGGGATCATTATATACTATGCATACACTGCATTATATTCATACACCACATTTATCTATTCATTGCAGCATCTTGCATCTTATTAAGCTACTGTATTTTTTAGTTTATAGTTGACATACAGTAGGTTAGACTACCACCAGCCAGTAGGATGAGTGTTCCAGCTTAGTGATGTAGTGGGTTTAATGGTTTAAGGTGTGATTGTTAGCCTGGTGGATGCATAGTGACTGCGGAGGTTATTGGAGTGTTATTATTGGTTTGAAAATGAAATGGCTTTCACATTTCCTTTGAAAAGTAGGAACATATCAGAAGTGCAATAGCTTTAGCTTATGAACTCTACATACCGGTCCTCCTTGTGGTCCAGGATAACCAGACACTCCTGGATAACCTAAATCGCCCTGCAGACAAGACCAGAACCAGATAAATTATAATTTATTGAGTGGCAATTCGACACCACCTATTTGGAAACTACAACGCCCAGTATAAGGCTGTTACGATGTGCTGAGAGTTGGATTTTTCCAACAGCTTGAGAACCACACATTAGCATTAGAAGGTGTGTATGAGAACATTACCTTCATCCCTTTTGGGCCATCTTGTGCCAGACGTCCCATTTTTCCAGGAGGACCCTGTAATGGAAATTAATGTATATATTAATTTGAGAATCACTTTTTATATAACTTTTTTAAATTTTGCACATACCATATCTCCAATTGGCCCATGAGGACCGGGTACACCCATCAATCCTGGTTGACCCTGAAAAACAACATCAACCATATTAATCTATATAACAAATACATAATGATGATACCACTATAAGTTTGAGTGAAGCAAATATTATTGGATTCATGGAGCAGTCTCCCATAAAATAAGGGCGGAAACTCTTTAAATTAAATCACCAGAATAATATATATTTTTTCTTATTATAGGGTCTGCTGAATAATTAGCTAAAAAGATTGTCATTGATGTACATGATCATTCTCACCTGATGTCCATTCAGCCCCTTCTCACCCTTTGGGCCTTTAGTGCCTCTGTCTCCCATAAAGCCACTTGGTCCAGGATTTCCACTACTACCAAATGACCCCAATTCTCCCTAACATAAGATAAATAATTTTAAAGGTAATAGCCAATTGCAATGCAAATACATTTCTCGAGAGAATGAATTGATTTTGGACAAACCTTTTCTCCAGGGACGCCTGCATCTCCGATATCTCCTATTTCCCCCACATCTCCCTAAACAGAGAAAATAACAAAGTTTTCAGAGAAAGTGTGCTCACAACTGCTGCGTCTATATTTGTTTTCTGATACTGTACCATACCTCCTTCCCTGACCTTCCTGGAGGACCCAAAAGACCCGGATGACCTCTTTCTCCTGGTTCACCAATAGATCCGACTGGTCCTAGGCTTCCTGGAAGACCAGTGTCACCCTATAAGGCATGAATAAATAAAAGCATATCTATTAACAATTTTTAAATATCAGATCCGCTATCTTATTCTGTTTCTTAGGCCATTAGTCTCCATGGTAAATAATCACTGATGATCAGAATCGCCACTTGCTTTTCAATACACCCTGCAAGTTAAAGGGTTTTTTCCCAAGAACAAAGTAAATTTTAATCAACATTTTAATCAATAGATCTTTGAATAATAATAAGTTCCACAATTGTATTTGTTTAAATAAAATGTTACTGTGCTGAGATAATCTTATAAATGTGCCCCTGCTGTGTACTATGTAATGGCTGTGTCTGACCGAGCAGGAACATGGTCTGATCATACCACAGCTCCTGGGCAGGAGAGTATACAGACATTACAGCAGCAGATTGCAGATGTTTTTTTTTCTGTGAGGTAAAACATTGCTTAAAAGCAGGCAGGGAAATGTTTTACCTCACAAAAAGAATCAGCTGTGATCCCGTGCTGTAATGTCTGTATACTTTTTTGCTTCCTCCCCTGTCCAGGAGTTTTGGTATGATCAGACCATGTTCCTGCACGGTCAGACACATCCATTACACAGTACACAGCAGGGGCACATTTATAGGATTATCTCAGCACAGGAATATTTTTTTTAACACATCCAATTGTGGAGCTTATTATTATACCAAGATCTATTAATTAAAATATACTTTGTTACTGGTACAACCTCTTTAAGGCTAGATGCCAGAGGTGACTAGAAGCTCCTAGGCTCCATCTGCTATGTGCCATTGATTGGTTCCTTCTTCTTTGACAGGGTGGTCTTTGCGATTCTCAATCACCAGGGCATAAATGTGAATGCTACCTCTGGACCTGCTATAGCTCTGCCCCTATGCCATATACACAGAAAATGACCCAACTAGTTATCTATATTACATACATCACTGTCAACATATTTATTCTTTATGCTCACTTATATATTGTCATTAATTCCACAGCGCTTTACACACATTATCATCACTGTCCCCAATGGGGCTCACAATCTAGATTCCCTATCAGTATGTGTTTGGCGTATGAGAGAAAACTGGAGTACCCGAAGTAAACACATGCAAACACGGGGAGAACATACAAACTCCTTGCAGATGTTGTTCTTGGTGGGATTTGAACCCAGAATCCCAGTGCTGCAGGGCAGCAGTGCTAACCACTGCGCCACCAAGCATATGTATGTATTATACCAACTTACAATCAACTCTTCCAAATTGATTTGTATATACTGACCTGATCTCCTTTTTTTCCAACAGGGCCTTCAGCTCCAGAAGAACCTGGTGCACCCTTGAGCCCAGAAATAGACATAAAAGAGAACGCAATGTAAGAAACTTTGACAAAGAGGAAGGCGCTGCATTGCTTTTCTCCATGCCCTCAATATTGAAATTCCAGGAATTGCAGTAACATTGCAAACCAAGCTCTATTTGCAGTTAAAGGGAACCTGCGACTTCCGTGGTCGGTAACAAATTACAGACTTCTTTGAGATCCCATAGTCGCTTACTTTCAGAGCCCACAGGCTGCGCTCCCCTGTTGCAAAATTGTGGGAAAATCAATAGGCTTTTGTAATAATTTTCCAAAGATGATGCAGATTTCCCACAGTTTTGCAATGTGTGATTACAGCCTTACACAATATTGCTTGTACATCTCTAATCAGGGGTGAGCTGAAAGTGTCTAGGGACCACAAGGTAGAAATGCTTAGTTATGATTATTGTTCACATGGTTTTGCAGAAACTACTTAGCCATTAAAAGTTCATTTACACTGAAAGATAATTGTGACTGCTCGTTTCCGATAATTTTGCAGTGTATACAGACTGCCGATCACCTGATAAACTAGAACAAAGATCATTTGTCGTGTGAAATGACCTTCTGTGCTGCACAAAAGATCATAATTCTTGCCAGCGCATCATTCTGTGTAAACAGGACAAGTGCTGCCGAGAACGACAACCTATACGCCCTGAACAATCTATTGCGTTAAAAGCGCAGTCTGCCTGTCTAAATAGGGTAGTACACGGCCGACGATCAGCAGTTAATGTCACCACAGTAACAATTAGCAAGACATTTGTAATGATCTTATAATGATATGCTGCGACTTTTATAAAGAATTGCTTGACAGAAGCACTGTGTAAGACAGTGAAGGGGTGCATACTGGACGGGGTGTACATCTCGCCCAGGTTTCTTAGCTGGGTGGCATGAGGAATGTAGGAGTGAAGGTAGCTTGGCAGTGCGACGTTCACTCCACTCCCCATCCAGTACAGGCTTGCAGCCCAACCCTGAGTGCACTCAGCTGTCCAATTAAGCAGCCAGAAGTAGGTGGTTGAGTTTCACAGACGGGGCTCTCAGTCTGAATCTGGCTTCAGACGCTGCTGGAGTCTCCTGGAAGCCAAGCTCTGGTAATTACTAATCTGTGTTGTTGTGGCCAGGCTGTTAGAGCCTAGACCACGGTAGTGAGGGAACTAACTGTGTCTAGCTAGCAGCCTGCCAGGCTTAGGACTTCGTTTTATGGTTTGGTTTATGTTTTGTTGCTGTGGACTTTAATAAAACTGGTTGGCGCCAGTTTACACCAGTGCTGCTGTTGGTGCTTGGACTCTTTATGCCACTCCGTCTACCTGAGACGGCGATCCCAGAGTTATACCCCCTGAACTGTCTACAATTGCTATATCGAAACATTTTCCATAGTTCTGTGAAATGCACGTATGTTCTTAACCAATCATACTACATGCTCTGAAAATCTGCGCTCGGCCTCTATATGTGGAGGCCTGTGTTGTCATGCAATGTGCTGCAGCTAAACAAAGCATGAGAATTTATTTTTAGAAATCTAAAATATTAACAGGGAGAAAATAAATAAACTAAGAAGCTGTATTAACGCGCTAACCCATAAAAAACAGCAATGGCAACAACTTCCAAGTAACACAAAAATGAAAGGAGTAAAAAGATGCAGTAAATGAAAACTGAAGATCAATAATTTTTTAATGATTTCTGTTGATGATGTATTAAGGTATGTGTTATGTAGTCAAGCCACAAAATACAGGGTAATGATTATTTTACTTAACTCTGTGACTACACCTTAATAAAACTGTACATACACCCAGCAACCATACATACACATGCAAATTAAAAGCTCTGTGTGCCATGATTGAAAATGAGCTAACTCCATGCAGGGAGCAGTAACTTCCCTGCTGTGGTGCTTATGTATTGGGTTTTTCCTGTATATAATGATGAGTCAATGCTTTTCCATGCTGTCTCCACATATGATTTCTTATCAGGCCCTCCAACCAGACTACAAGCCACTTTGACACTCTTCTCCCTATATCCTCCATTGTTACACCACTAACACGTCTACTAATTTTCTATTGAAATGATAAACTTACCTGCTCCCCATCCAGCCCGCTGACCCCCTGGTCTCCAATTGTTCCGAATGTGCCCTAAATCATAAAGAAAACTCTGTAAGCGAATATATTTATTTTCATACCAAAAATGTTTGTTGCGCCCCTGAGGAGTGAAGGCCCAGTTGTGGTTGGCCCCATTACCTGCTGTGCAAGAATCTATGAAGGACTCAATTCTTCAAAGGCACAGCAATGTCAGCAAACAAGGTAGAAGTCATTGGCACCAAAGTAAGGCAAACAAGCATCAATCCTTCTGTTAGTTTTGGCATTACCAAGTATCATTAAGGGCAACTACTTTGATCCCATTTTCATTTATGTACGCTTCTTCTTGCAAGGGGCCATTGAACTGTGGTATGTGTATTGACAGGACACAGACATAAGAAATAAGATGATCTTGACCATTTCGGCCGATCATCGCGTTAAAAGTATGCAAGAATGACTGTGATCTGTGATGTTGGATTTTTTTCTACCTCTATGATGATTTCTGACCGACCAGAAGTGATGGTGTCACAACAACCACCTGACTGCTGAGGCCACAGCCCACAGGTTGTAGAGTCAGGTGACTTGTGTTTAGATCATTATTACTTCCCGTCAGATTTATAGCGTGTGTGTGGAGGGTGCATTCTGGGGTTGAGAATGGCTTCTTTTACTGTTTTCTCTGTCTGGCTTCCTACTGGTTAATTTTGGAAAAAGTCTGTAACTGGGAATCCATCAGTGATATTATTTTTAAAGGGACTATGAAACCACATCAATGTTGATATGACATATGATGTGGTCATAAATCAGCTGAGAGCATCTCAGAGAGTTATAAACACTCCTGTTAGAACAAGCTCACTGACGGATTCTCAGTTAATTTATTCTGTAGCCAGAGATTTTGGAAGGAAACAAAGAGCCTGTCAAAAAACAATGGTTGCAAACGTTTTAATGAAACCCAATTGCAAAAATTACTAATAGCCCCAAATACATGCATTTAAGTAAACAAATATTGCCACATAGGTGTCGATATATTTTAAGACTGGTCATTCACATTAGACTAATGTCGGCCGAACCCACCAATATCAATGGGCTTGACCAACAATCTAAAGTGCATGGAGACCATCGATTCTTCCCCAACAGGTGACAGAAGATAGGGATCCGACATGTCCAATTTTGGACTGCTATAAGAGATGTCTCTTTTAGAGAGAACACAGGATCACTCATCAGTGAGCGCTCCTGTATATGCGAGAGTCGGGCAAGGTAGCTGCCACACAAATAGGAGTCTGAATCATTGTTGGATCAACAGCTATCTAAAGCGTATGAAAGTCTTTAATAAGTTTGTCCAATAGCTATCAGGTAGCTGCTTATCTCCCCGAGACCAAAAGGAATGTTCAGGTGAAATCCAGGTGCCCATGATCCATCCTATCCTCCCCTGACAGCTGCCATCAGAAGGCCTCAAACACACTCAATAGCAGTCAGCTCTGTTGAAATCAGCAGGTTTAGTCAATATATATCCAGTGTGAATAGCCAGTATTAGACTCTTCCACAGACTCACCTTCTCTCCTTTCTCACCAGGAGGCCCCTCAATCCCAGCAGGTCCTTCCCGACCCTAGAACAGAAGCAAACAGCAGCTGAGTAATTATAGTAACAGTAAACAGGTCATTTCCAAACTACACAAAACATGAATCTGCAACTTCTTTATAGTTCCACTTCTCACATTTTCAGCATCGGCATATTGTCACTTGATGTCTTTGAACAACATCTCTTAATTATACCAATTGTTACTAACAACCCTAAATTATTGCTTTGATTTTAGTGAAACCTGTGAACAAGAGATGCTAATCAAATTCTACCGTACAAATTTCTAGTAGAACAAAACCTACTCACTGTATATCCTATAGGTCCGACAGGGCCTTCAGTTCCGGAGGGGCCAGGATCTCCCGGAGGTCCAGTTTTTCCAGGCTCCCCATCAGACCCAGGGTTACCAGGAGAACCCTGGAAAAAAAGCGTTCTAATATTAATTGTCTAAGCTTTATACCAGTAAGTCATTGAATGTCATGTATTTGTGTTTTAATAGTTATTACTGATTTTGTTGGAATAAAGAAACATAAAAAACAATTGCTAACACTTGTGAAAAAGGAATCCGAGAATCCTAGCAATAATTTCCTACTTTTAGGATAAGGAATAGCAAAACAAATGCATCCTGAAGCAATAGAATGGTGTATTGTGAAACAAAAGACAGAGCTATGATAATAAAATAATTAAAGTAGTGAGATGAAAGAAAAAACATGAATCATCTTGGAAAAGGGGTAATAGAAAGAAAGATCAAGCAGTGTCCCCACCCAATCACCAACAAAGCTTTCTACATTATGATATATTGCACAGAGATTGTCATGACTTTGTGAACTTACTGGAGATCCAGGCAGACCTTTGTCACCCACCTCACCCATACGACCCTGAAAACCCAAAAGGGAGCCGATAAGGAAATGAGGCATCACAGATATATCTACAAACTATGATATGTAAAAGGTTTGTCCACTGCTATAGGGATTAAACTTAATGTGCCAAGGGCGTTGCAAGAAAAATATATTCGCTTTCCGGACACATGCCGCTCCTTAGCACTCGGTATTGTGTCCCCTTTCGATCACTGGTATCAACATCCGGTGGGAAGCCTTAGTTGACTACTGCAGCTTATCAGTGCCTACTGATTGGCTGCAGCCTTCACAGCTCATCCTAACAGTGTCTTCCTGTTTAAAAGGAATGCAATGTCTTCAGCCGATCACCCGCCACTGCCTGGGTGCAGGGGTCACATGACACCGCCTATTGGATGTTGTTTCCAGGAAACTAGCGGGGAACACTGTACGGAGTTTGGAAGCTTTGCGTGGGTCTGGTAGAAGACAATGAGTTTTTTTCTACTCTTGGCCATTTATGTTTAACTTATATAGTAGTGTAGAAGCCCTGTAAGTAGTTGTATTACCGGTGGTCCAGGGGGTCCTCTTTCTCCTTGAGAACCAGCTGGTCCCTAAATAAAAGTAACCCGATTAAATGAAAAAAAAAACTTTTCCAAAGTACAGAAACTAAGAAGTGCTTAATTAAAAAAAAACAACAGGTGATTGATATACTACAGAGACTCCAGGCAGTCTGGTTTATCATTTTACCTAACATTGGACAATATAATGCAAACAGTGCATAATGTGGACTGAAATAATAATATATTGCATTAAACATATACCTTAGAGCCAATTTTTCCTGGAGTTCCTGGCATTCCAGGAGGACCAATCTCCCCCTGAAAAAGTCAAAATAATCAATGATATATAAATTCACAATCCCATGTACGTACACGAATTCTCAGTGTACCAATCATTCCATATAATTTCATGAGTTTCATTATTAGACTGAGAGTTTTTATAGATAAAGGTTTGTTTCGTGAATACGGACAGGATTGATGCATTAAGGTAGTGACCGACAAAAGCATTGCAGACCCTGCAGTTAAAAAGAAAGGGTCAAGTGGAATGAATTAGGATCGGATGAAAACAATGGACACCCCGAGGCCTTATCAAGTAAGGCTAATTAGAGTACTCCCTAATATGACCTAAATATGCACTAACAGGAAATATAAGGGGGCATCTAAAGCAGATTACCTATTTTGTATCTTTCACAGCTAGTCACCTATTTGATGTGTATGTTCTTTAAGAAACGTGAGGTTTACATGTGCTTAACCCCTTACAAACTGCCAAAATGCCTTTTTATGACAGTGATTAGCAGCTTTATTTCCATGGTATTACAGCACTATAGAATAAATCCTGTGGGTGCAGCCCTGGAGTGGGTGCTCCATTATCTAATGAGGGCACTTGCTGTAAATGCCAGGATCGAGGTGGGGTTGGAGGGATCTCCAGTCCCAGTCATTTAACCCTTGGATTGTTGTGGTCAAGAGTGACGTCAAATTACATGACCAAGGGGTCTGTCTAATATGGCTGCGTCAATATATATCTTGGTGACATGAAATAGGATTGCCGGACATCTGTGCAGCCAGTCTTGGGGATTTATTAGGTCAGAATACAAAATGCACTAGCAGACCCTCATGATAAAGACGGGGGCAGCACAGGTACAAAGTACTGATGGAAGTAACCACTCACAAACTTACCAATTAAAGGAGGGGGTGGCTGCCTAATACAAAATGCGCACAAATGAGGCTTTTATAGGATGCCAGTGAACTGGGGAGTCTGTCCTTGTGGGGTGCACTCATATAGTGCTGGACAGCCTGCCTCATTTAATTGTATGGGCGTCAATAATAGGCTGTAAGCCAGACACTTTGCATCACACATACCTGTGTTAACGGTGTCCTAGGCAAGCCTCATTTGTGTGCCTTTTTTTACTAGGCAACTAAAGAATAATGGTAGAAACTCTTGGCAGCAATGTGTTTCGGGGAAGCAGGGAAAGGGCCTCTGAACATGCTGCCTAGAGGTTCTAATGTTCTTCCTATGCTGCCTTTAGTTTTTAATATAATTTTACTTATGTATAATTTAATCCATTAAATCTTCCTAACCTAATAGTGGTTCTAGCACCTGTTTAGCCCTAACATTCTCTGTTGAGAATTTTCTAGATCAATATATGCTTGATGGAAAAGATTCTGTATAACTTTTTTGTTAATGCATTCAGCAGACTGTTGGACACGATGAACCTTGAGGTCCCTTCCAACTGTAACATTCTATGATTCTATGAAATTCATGGTGTTTGTATGTATATGGGCCCTGTAGGTGGTCCTAATAAGTGATTGACAGCTATTTCTGCATGCAGTCATACAGGGAAGAGTGTCAATCACTGATAGAACCACCCTCTGGACTTGCATGTAGACAAACACCAAGTTTTAAGGAAACTTTTCCCCAAAAAATGTATAGCAATCTGATCAGCTCCACTGGCTCAATAACATCCTGCCTGCACATCAGAGACTGTTTTCAACATGACAGGTTCCCTTTAATGCATACCTTCTCACCGGGGTATCCTGTTCGACCTCTTTGACCAGAAGGGCCGGGGAAACCCTGGAAAAAAAGAATCAAAATAATATTCCAACTCTCCACAGTCTAAAGCGGTATATATTATTGAGATTGACGTCTGAACTATAGGTGCATAGAATATTTGCTTATGTTATTATATTTTTTCCCTTTAGCTGTAACTTTTGAGATGTCAGGTCAACAAAGACCATTACTGCACATTGTAAAATCCTCTGTGAGTCAAACAACCTGGACTCCAGCACCGATACATAATTGCAAACCTTAGAATAGGACATAGATTTGTGCTTATACAGGTGGTTCTCACAAAATTAGAATATCATCAAAAAGTTAATTTATTTCAGCTCTTCAATACAAAAAGTGAAACTCATATATTATATAGAGTCATTACAAACAGTGATCTATTTCAAGTGTTTATTTCTGTTAATGTTGATGATTATGCCTTGCAGGCAATGAAAAGAGGCTGACACTAGGCAAATAAAGGGAAATAGCTCCTCCTCCGCAATATAAACCCACCGACAGCACAAAGTACCTCAGTTAGTGTTAAAGCAGTAGGAGAAGCAATCAAAAACTCAACATATGTACCAACCCAACAACAAAGGCACGTAGGCCCAATAGCGGTATAACAGTTAGGGAGGGTGCTGTGTCCCCCAATGAAGGCTCCAAGAAAGAGATTTTACGGTGAGTACCAAAAATCCTTCTTTCTTTAACGCTTCATAGGAGGACACAGGTAACCATGGGATGTCCCAAAGCAGGCCCAAGGGTGGAAACAAAAAGAATACAAAGAAAACAGACTTAGGTCGGCCGGTGTGTAACCACCGCCTGCAGCATCTTCTTCCCAGGCCTGCATCAGACGAGGCATGGGTATGATGCCTGTAAAACCCCGCGAAGGTGTGCAAAGGTGACCAGGTCGCGTCTTTACAAACCTGTAAAGCCGAAGCCTGGTGAAGAACTGCCCAGGAAGCTCCCACTGCCCGGGTGGAGTGAGCCTTTACCCCCGGAGGAGGCTGTTGGTCCTGAACGCAGTTCACCTCCAATATTGCCGAACTAATCCAACAGGCAATAATGGACTTAGAAGCTGGAAGCCCCTTACGACGACCTTCAGAGATGACAAATAGGGCACCAGAAAGGCGAATTGAAGCAGTCCTTGCGAGAGACTCGGATAGCTCTGACCAGATCCAACTTGTGGAGGAACTTCTCCCGGGGATGGACCGACCGGAGAGGGACATAGAGAAGGAAGGACAATGTCTTAATTAATGTGAAATGAAGAGTCCACCTTAGGCAAGAAGGAAGGAACGGGTCTGAGAACTACCTTGTCCTGATGTAGAATCAGGAACGGAGAACGGCAGGACAATGCCGCTAACTCTGAAACTCTCCTGATGGACATAATGGCAACTAAGAAGGCAACTTTCCATGACAGGAGAGAATACGGAATGTCTTGAATGGACTCAAAAGGAGCGCGCTGGAGTGCGCCAAGGACATGGTTAAGATCCCATGGATCTATAGGAGGACTAAATTGTTGCCCTGACTCCACCGAAAGAAGGCCTTCCAGTATCTGTATTAGATACGCGAGGATACCGGTTTTTCTTGCCCTAATCATGGTCTGAATGACCTGATGGGTAAAAAAACAGCCTCCCTCAGGACTGCGGCTTCAATGGCCATGCCGTTAAACTCAGAGACTGTGAACTCTGGTGGAAGAGGGGGCCTTGTGATAGAAGATCTGGACGGTCTGGGAGCCTCCACGGATCATCCATGAGCATTTTCACCAGCTGAAGTACCAGGCCCTTCTTGGCCAGTCTGGAGCTGCTAGGATTATGGGAATCCCTTCCGCCTTTATCTTTTTCACGACTCTCAGAATCAAGGGGAGAGGCGGAAAAGGATTAGGCAGCTTGTATTGGGACCATGGGATTACTAGAGCATCGCAACTGATAGCTAGCGGATCCAGGGAACTGGCTATGTACTGAGGAACTTTGTGGTTCATCTGAAACATTATCAGGTCGACGTCGGGTGTGCCCCATCTCTGGCTTATCTGGTTGAAAACAGCGGGGTTGAGAGACAATAAACTGTTTGCTGTGAGTACCGCCTTGATGGTTTATGTAAGCCACGGCAGTGGCGTTGTCCAACTGTATGCGGACCGGCTGGCCTGCGAGGAGGGTCTGCCAGCGGTGAAGGGCAAATTGCCCTGATTTCCAGGAGATTGATGGGGAGATCGGCTACTTGGGAGTTCCAGCGACCCTGCACTGTGTGATGAAGAAAAAAACGCTCCCCAACCGAGGAGACTGGCGTCGGTGGTGATGACCTGCCCCCGGACAGGGAGGAAGTACTGAGGCGGATAGCGTCCATCAAGTCAAGAACTGCTTCACCTTGAGAGGCAGAAGCACGGGCCGGTCCAGTGAGACAGTCATCTTGTCCCAAGCAGACAAGAGGGCCAACAAAAGAGGACGGATATGGAACGGGGCAAAAGGCAATCATCTTCCCCAAAACTTTCATGTAGGACCGTAGGGGGAGAGGAGCTGGTCGCTTTAGAGTGCGGATCCCCTAGCGGCGGGAGAAAAACTTCTCCTGTGGAAGGAAGACATGTGCTGGGCCGTGTCGAACCTCATGCCCAGAAACACCAGTTGCTGTGCTGGGGTCAGGGAGGACTTCTCTCTGTTAACTAGCCAACCGAGATGGACCAGAGTGTCCAAGGTGATCTGAAGGCTCTGGTCACAGTCTTGGCGGTAAGGCCCCTTGATCAGAAGATCGTCCAAGCAAAGGATTATGAGAATCCCCTTGGAGCCAAGAATGGCCATGACCGCTGCCATGATCTTCGTGAATACTCTGGGGGCAGAGGCCAGGCCGAAGGCAAGAGCCGTGACCTGATAGTGGTCCTCCTGGATCGCAAACCGTAGGAATCTCTGATGCCGAACACAAACTGGAATGTGAAGATAAGCATCCTGAATGTCTACAGAGTGAAGAAATTCTCCCAGTTCCATGGAGGCGACTACTGAATGTAGGGACTCCATTCTGAAAGGACAGATCTGAACATGACGGCTCAATTGCTTGAGGTCCAAAATCGGATGGAGCGATCCGTTTTCTTCAGGACTACTAAAAGATTGGAAAATTTGTTCCAGGGAACGGGTACGATTACTCCTGTGCATATTAGGGAAGAGACGGCCTGCGAATCCCTGGGGCCTGAGATGGGAATCTTGGCAGGCGAAACAGAAAGAAAAGTCTTCCTGGGGGAGAGAAAAGTAGATTTTGTAACCGGAAGTCACTATCTCTCTGACCCAGGCATCGTCAACCACCGACAACCATGCTTCCCTAAGAAGCCGGCCTCCCACCCTGGGGAGCTTCCCGGGTGGGGGTGACCCGTCACGCCGAGGACAACCCTGAAGGTATGAAACAGCGACCCTTTGGTCGCCATTGAGGAGCTGGTTTGAAAGACGGATCTTCCTTTCCCCTTGGGCGGAAGAGCGGTCTTGCTGGGAGGAAGACCTTAAAGAAGAGAAGGACGAAAGGAACGAAACTGAAGCGACCTTTTCCTATTAAAAGGATGTTTAGGCTTGGACTGGGGAAGCAAGGTGCTTTTCCTGCAAGTAGCATCGGAAATTATTTGATCCCGTTTGGACCCAAAAAGTCTAGAGCCTTGGAAGGCAAGGCTAGTTAGAAACTTTTTTGATGGTGGATCTGCATTCCACGCTTTCAACCAGAGAATGTGGCGCATAGCAACGATGTTGCTGCTAGCCCTGGCGGAACAGCCGGCCGCATCCAAGGAGGTGGTCAGAAGATATTTGCCAGCATGGGCAATCTGTTCTGCCACATATGCCATCTCATTGGGAGGATCTGCCGCTAGGATACCCTGACGAAGCATTCTTGCACAGGCAGACATGGACTTTGCCACCCAGGAGGTGGCAAAATGGGACAGAGGGAGGCGCCAGCTGCTTCAAATGCTGAATTAAAGATGACGGTAAAGACACGACCGTCTTAGAAGACAGGAGAGAAACAAGGGGATCCACATTAGGGGATCTACCAACAAGGTATGGGCAAAAGGAACAGAGAATATCTAGCTACTTCCTTCCCGAAAAGAGCTTTTCAGGGTGTTCCCAATGTTTAGACATAATCACTTTAAATTCCCTGTGATTGGGAAAATTCTGGGAAGGACGCTTTACCCGTTTGAAGGAAACAGTGTGCTCCTGAGCAGGTGCCTCGTCCTCCTTTAGATTCAGGGTTTGGGTAATTGCCAAGATAAGGCTATTGACCATATCCTGCATTTTTGAGACCTGATCCGTATCGGACTCAGACTGGGAATCTGCATCCAACCCAAAAGCCGCCTCCAAGGAGGGG
>VIAB01027562.1:0-11095 GCA_009801035.1 Oophaga pumilio
CCCTTGGTTTGCACCTAGTTCACATTAGTCTGGATGTGACAGTCGGCTTTTTTTGTCTTACGTGTAGCTTCTGACACCAATCCTCCTGCTGCCCCTAAGAGCCATTGTCCTCCACCTGGTCGGACGGAAGCAAGGGTTCCACTGCCTCAATTGCACTGTTACTGACAATGAGCAGCTTAGCAAGTGTGGCATACCGGGGTAAATGGACCTCTTTCTCCCCACAATTCAAGATGCGCATCGGTACCCTCCCCTTGCGGACATCGACTACCACTCTTGCTGTCAGGATGGTGGGCCTACTATCAGAGTACACGGGTTGTACCATGGCCTCGTAATCTTGACCCCTGAGGCCTATTACTGCCCAACACCGAATTAACATTTCACTCCTAGAGAGTATTGCAATGGGGAATTGATCACTCACTCTGACGCTGGCTACTTCTCCACCAGTTCTCTATCTGTTGTTTCTGCATCAGGGCCCTGATTTCCTTTTGCAGGAAACGCTGCTGACTGGAACTGATGGTCTCATCAACCTGTTGCAACAAAACAATTTCTCCAAGACAATTCTCTATTACATTGGTGCCTAGAGTAATCATAGGATGGCCTTCTCGTTTGTCAATATCAACTATAATCAAACCTTGAGACTGCAATTCTACTCGGCCAACCTAGATGGTCACCTCCTTATTCGCCACCTGAGGCACGGGCTGACCATTGCTGGCAAAGATGTTAAAGTGTCCATCTGGGCTGCGAGTAATATCTGAATCAGCCCAGTACCATTTAAAAAGGATATATGGCATCGTTGTCACCTGGTAACCGGTGTCCAATAAAGCATTCATTGAGATGCCATCAAGCACGACGAGAAGGACCGGCCGTCCTCCCACGTACCTGTCTTGCCAGCTTCGTGGACCTGGTTGTCTTACTCCTGGGGGTTGGTCCTCTGCCCCAGGGGTTGCTCGTTTAAATTGAAGAATCTTGCGATGTGCCCCGCCTTGTTGCAGCGGCGACAGATGGGCTGCACATCCTGGTCGTAGCGATCGCTGTCTCTCCCCCTGGTCAGTGGGATTCTTTTCTGACGTCACCACGGGTCGTCATCTGGACTGGAGGCCAGCTGGATTTTCTCCTTTGGGGACACTTGCATGAACTGGACGGTTTTGGTTAGTGTAGCCACACTTTTGGGCAGCTCTTGGACCTGGAGACGTAAGCCTGCAGAGGAGATATTATCTAGGGTCTGCGCGTTGGCCTCAACGGGAGTCTGTGAAAAGGATGCTGCCTCCTGTTGGTATGTAATTGTTGGGTGCCTAGGGGGCGCTGTGCCGCTAGAATTTAGTTCACGTAGCACCCGGATCTCTCTATCTTTAAATTGTGTGAAGTCCAGGTCAGGGTTTTGTAGGGCCATGATGTGCAGCTGTGTCCTTTGGGTGTTGTACAGGAGTCCCTCAATAAACTGCTCCGTTAGCAACCAATCCTCATCTTGCACGCCGTCGGGGTCAACCTGCTTTATAGCCCTTAGCGCCTCCTGAAGGTTAAGGGCATAGTCCCGTATACTGTCCTGCACCCTTTGTTTGCACCCAAAGAATCTCATTTTTATTTCTGCTGCAGTGCGGGTGTCAAAGGTGTCCTTCAGCCCGGCCAAGATTTGCTTGAAAGTTCTTTTATGAGTGTCTGGCCAAGACTTTACCTCCCTCTGGGCCACACCAGTTAACTGGCCAGTGAGGATGCTGACTTTTTGACTGTCAGACACGGGGTACACCTCAAGCAAACTACATATTCTCTCCTTGAAATCGCTCAAGGTGTGCGACTCCCCTGAGTATTGGGGTAACCAGGCGCTCCCGGTATGTATGGCATTGATAGTGGAATTGTGGGGGCTACGACTGCAGCCACCGCTGGATCCTCACCCGAGTTGGACATTTTCTTCCCACCTAGTGAACCTCAGCCAGGCTCCGAGTATCGTTACCATAGCAAGCGGCTGCTCCTCAGGCGGGATGGATTGAGCTCCTTAAGGTTTCTAAGTCGAGGCCTCCTGCTTTCCGCCCGCTGTTGACAGAACGCGGCCAGAGCTTCACTTCGTGCTCTCTTTTTTTGGGTTCCGCCCACGACGGCACACCCTTATGCTTCCTGCGTGCCGCGTGATGCAGTAATGGCAGCGATTTCTTGTTCAATAAAGCCTATGGTACACAGTACCTGGTAATACCGGGCTACTGAATCCTGTTTGTGACGCTGTAAATATCTATGTAGTTTTGGCCATCCTCCATCTTGTTGTGGTATTTTAGCTGCTGGTCTTTTTCCCCTTGTGCTGGGCTTGTCGTTGGTCTGGTGATTGTATTACCCTTTATTACCCTGCACCTGCCTCCCAGTCCTTGCTGGACATCAGTGTTAATCCGCTTGAGTTCTGGCTAGGTGCTTTGGTAGCTTTTTGTGTTTAACTTTGTGCAGTTCTGGGAACTCTAGTTCTGCTTGCTTAGTCTTTTGTTTTTCCTTTCGTTTTTGCAGCTTCCTCTATTTCCCTGCTAGGAGGTTACCTGTTTTTGTTCCCAGTCCCCTTTCAGGGATACTCTTCCCCCCACCTTTAGGTCTTCGCTTGAGTCTAGACTAGGAAACATCGGTGGGTCTATTCACAATGAATAGGTCACCCACCCCATCGTAGGGATTCAGTCTAGTCCTAGTGCAGTCAGCTTCATCCTCACCTGCTCTATTCCTGAGTTGCAGATCCGTAACAGATGCCAAGAATGCGATGCCCCCAGGGCTGTGGGGTACTTTGTCCGAGTCAGACAGTTCTTTGGGGGAAGGTCACGGCAGCAATGACCTGGTCCGTGGCCCAGGGCGTGCAATAAAAATGAGGGGGAAAAGTTTATAGTGGATTAAATTGTGACACCACCCGTGGTATTCGGCGATAGATGGCAGACCCTGAGATTCCGGTCCAGTGAGGCAGTTGGTGACACAGCAGAGATATTACAGCTCTCCACAGGTAGAGCTAAGCCCCAGGGTTACTGGTACAGTTGTTATAAGGGATCGTGGACGTTGGGGTGCAGGACTGAGGGTGTGAGAAATGACTGGAAGACACAAGGGCTGTGGTTTCCTTTACCTTTACTTGATGATTCAAGATGCAGACCGGGGCACTGATTACAGATGGTAATGGAGATCTGGGCAGCCTGGAAGCAAGTTAGGATCCTCTCAGCCAGGTGGGTTTGGAGGCCTTCCTATTGTGCTATCCTCTGAGGTCCTTGCTGCCTAAAACTATACTCGGGCCTCTTTTCCCTCTCGTCGTTAAGTCCTTGCCCGTATGGCAGGCAGCTTGAGCCTATCAACTGTATCACTGCTCGTGGCAACTCCGGGCTCTCATATTCTCCTTTGCCGCTGGGTGTTAGATGGGGCCAGGAGACCTGCAGTCCTCTGCCCTCCGGATTTAGCTGCCAGCATTTCAGTACCTGTGCAACCACAAACTCCGGTGTCCGGTTTCTAGCACTCAACTCTGGGGTGAGCTGGGTTAGAGTTCCAATCCCTAGAGCTTCCAACACTTCTTCCCTCTTCTCTCACTCTCCCAGACCCTTCTAACACCGATTCTAGGCCAGAACTTATAGGGCAGCTCCCCTGAAACCGGGTGTTAGAGCTCACCCTTCTGGTCTGGAGTCAGGAAAAGTGCTGGATGCTGGTATTACCTGGTAAGGGGACCCCTCCTTGCTTCCAGGCATGACATCACCCCCTGTGAGGGAGGCAATGCCACTGTGGCAACCGGACTCCTGGGGTGCCACATACACACTGAGATTTTAAAACTGTAATGAGAAGAAGGAAGATACAAGATACTTGTATAGCTGCCATTGAGATTCTGAACAGCAAAGTGGTGACATCTGGGTCAGAGAGGTAGATTTGAGTGTCAGTAACATAACGGTTGTACTAGAAACTCTGGGACTTTATGAGCTGTCCCTCGCGAAAGCTACTGCTGAAATGAGGGATGTGGAAGAAGGCATCGGTGTACGGAAGAGTGAATTTAAACTGTTGAATAAATATTTGCGCTACTGAGATGGAGAGAAGTTATGAGAGATGTGAAGTAGTCCTATTTAGAAGTGGTGAGGGCTGACTTAAATTTGAAAATTGCTTGCTTGTATGTGATAAAGTCTTCCTGTGAGTACGTTTTCTTCCAGCGCAACTCTACAACCAAGCAAACCTGTCACAGCTTTGTTGTGAGAGTGGTGTGCCTGGAATGGCTATTGATTCATTGTATTTTGCCATGCATGAGAGGGGAGACTGAGTTAATAGCGGATGTTAGAGTGATGTTAAACAAAATGATGGCTGCACTTGTGTCAGAGACTGAAGGTATATGGTTAAAAAAAGGTTTCTGTGGGGTGGAGGGTGCTAATTTCTGGACTTAGTAGGCAGTTTAAGAGAACAAGGATGAGAATTTAATTAGATGGTGGTCAGATAAAGGGGGAGTGGTAAGGTTATAAGGTTAGAAAGGGAACAGATGTGGGTAAAAATAAAATATAGAGTATATCTATCTTTATGCGTGTCTGTGGAGGACCATTGTGTGAGACCAAAGGATGAAATAAGAATTAAGAGTTTGGAAGCTGCAGACTGGTGGGTCTCAATGGGGATGTTAACATTACCCATGATGATAGTGGTAAAGTCAGCAGAGAGAAAGTATAAAAGCAAAATGGTAAGGTGGTCCATAATTTGGTGGCAGGGCCTTGGGGTCGGTATATGATGGCCACTTATAGGATGGAAGGAGAGTAGATATGGACAGAGTGCATTTCAAAAGGAGAAAGGCTAAGGGCGGAAGAGGTGGGATTGGGTTGAAGGTGCAATTGTTACACATGAGAAAGGCCACTCCACTACAATGTTTATTGCTAAGGCGTGAAGCGTAGGTGGAGTTGAGATCACCATGACACAGAGCCGCACGGGAGGCTGTGACTGAGGATGTCAACCAAGATTCTTTTAAACCTAAGGAGGAAAGATTGTGAGGAGTAAAGATTTTAAAAAGTAATAAACTTCATGCTGTGAATAATGTAAAGGGGTTAAGTTAATAATGTTCATTGTTGTATTTATGCCTTTTTGCTTACTGGTATTGCTAGATGTTACATGTACTACCTCATGTATGATATGGTACTGCTACCCCTTCTGGGTATTACCATCGCTTTGTTTCCATGTTTGATTGTTCCTTATTGTATATGATGTGATAATGTTTGCTATGTTTTCGTGTATAGTATAGGGAAAGTGTAATGCGCGGGAATGGCCACTAGATGGGGGCATCCTAGCACACACTAGTAGTAGTCAGAGATAGGTTTAGTGTAGAGTTAACATAATAGGAGCGTCTGCTGGGTGGTAAGCGGTGGGTCTAAGGGAAGTTAGTTCAGATGGGGCCAGGGTGCCCGTAGTGTCCACACAGGCGCTAGGCCCAGGACGGTTCGACAGCCTCGTAACGTTCAGCAAGTGTTAGTCCCAGGTATCCACATTTAAAGAATGGAAGGACAGTGGGACAGAAGAAAGCAGAAGTTGTGGCAAGTGAAGTTCTGGGTGGACGCTCGGAGGCCTGGAGTTGGACGGACCAAGGAATGATCAGATTCAGTGAGTGAGAAAGAAAGGAGGGCTGAAGCTTCACAGGGAACAGTATGGATGGGCCGTATGCTTTGCCAGAGGCAGCCTAACTTAGTGACTGATGATCTCTATGCTGGGGTGAAGGAGGCAGAGGAAATTGTCATTGTGGCTGGGTTGAGCCGGGAGGAAGCTGGGAAGCAGTATAAGACGGTCCGGTCCGGTGCAGGGACAGTTGAGGAATCCCATATGGAAGAATATGTAACCCAAAATGTAACAACTGTGGATATGCTGTGCAAAGTTTATAGTAAAGAAACCGTTCCAGTTGCAATGGACTGTGTCTCATTTGTTGGGAGTCACCGTGGGAAGGAAGCTTCGTTGTCTGAGAAGTGCACAGAGGGATCTGAACCTGGAGATACAGGTACGCACAGCAATGGACTTTATGTTTCTGTAGGGGATGGCCAGGACACCGACATCTTAGTGTCCGTGGTCACGATTACAGCCCTGGCCAGCCCTTACAATAACATGGAGCTTATTACAGATTAATTGCGCCAGAATGAAGGACAAGAGGAACAGAGGTTGAGTAGATGAGGTTTAGGTTAGAGAGGTTGTGGTGATTTTTAGTAGCTAGAGAGTGATATGAAGGAGAAACAATAGTAGATATTAGCTGAGGAAAACCAAGATTGGGATATATATCACCAGCAGTGAGAAAAAGCAAAGAGAGGAAGAATATTTGCAAGAGAGTGTTTTCTATACCTTTTTTTTAGAAAGAGAACCTGTCAGGATGATTTTGCACTGTAACTTACAGACAGTGTCAGGTCGGCGCTGTTAAACTGATTTAAATGATACCATGGTTGATGAAATTTGTTTTGCGATTGTTTAATCTTTATTTTCAGTTTTCAGCTAATGATATGCTTGTGCTTCAGGGCGGGCCTATGGGGGGTCTTCATGTGGTGCTCTGCTTAGGTACTCATGTGTGTGGCTTCTGACACTGATCCCTCAGTGACCTGACCCCTATTTTAGATAATGAATATTCTATATATATCTTGGAAAAAAAAATCCCAGCCTGATCGCATATGTAATGTATATAGAATTAATTTGTTTGTGGTTACCCTGAAATTCATAAAAAAAATCAGTTTGAAAACGGCACCGGCTGTGCCCGCACCAGTGATCCATTAGCTGCTACTGCACAGGCGGCACCATCTTGGAAAGAGGAAATTTTATTTTCTCTACAAAAATGGTGCCACCGGCGCCTGCACAGTAGCAGCTATCGGATCACACATAGCTGCTACTGCACAGGCACGACCGGTGCCATTTTCAAACGGATTTATTCTTTTTAATGAATTTCAGGATTATAAAAATTATTTAAAAAAATGTGGGGTCCCCCCCCATTTTTTGCATACAGCTGGGGACTGGTATTCTCACACTGGCAAGGGACCATATATTCAATAACCAGCAAAGGCTAAACAGACAGCTGCAGGCTGATATTGATAGCGTAGTAAAGGGCCATGGATATTGGCCCACTCCCACGCTCTCAGCCACCCCAGAAATGTGACCGGCGGTAACCTCAATGATGTCACCACAGGTCACTGAAGCTACACTCTCAGGCTCAGCTCAGTGTCTCCTGGATTCAGTGCTAGAGATGAGCAAACCAGAACAGTAAAGTTCAATGTCCATATCAAACACGTACTGTTCAAGCACGGACCTCGAACATGGACTTCACCAGGAAGTTTGTGTTACTATTCGGGTTCACCCCCCTGAACACCAGGTGTTTGTCACACTGTAATTTGCATGACAGCATGGCAAACGCTGTATCTGATGAGCAGTAAGATCATTACTACCGAACAGCGTGAGCCTGGAGATGTGATCAGAGGTAAAAAGTGTACTGGTGTCGGCTGATGGGACTACTGCTACCATCATCCTACGCCTGCTGTGGCTTATAAAAGTGAGCGCATGCGGTGGCAGATGGGAGTATTCATCAGCAGCGCCTGCACTGTAAATAAATTAAAAAAAAAAACAGAGTGGATCCTGCTGTATTTTTGATAACCAGTCATGCAAAACAAACAGCTGGGGGCGACATCTCTCAGCTGTCAGGTTCAGCAAGGCTGGTTATCAAGAATAGAGGGATCCCCACTCAGATTTTTTTTTCATTAATTAAATAAATAATAAAAAACGGCATGGGATCCACTCCATTTTTGACAACCAGCTTTGCTAAAGCTTACAGCTGGGGGCTGCTGTTTTCAGGCTGATAAGCTCCATGGGTATTGGCCCCCCAGCCTAAAAATAGCAGCCAGCAGCCACCCAGAAAATGCACATCTACTAGATGAGCCAATTCTGGCGCTTAGCCAGGCTCTTCCCACTTGCCCTGTAGTGGTGGCAAATAGGGTTCTTATTTTTGGGGTTGATGTCACCTTTGTATTCTTAGGTGACATCAAGCCCATGGCTTAGTAATGGAGAGGCATCTATAAGACACCTCTCCATTACTAATCCTATAGTTGTATGCTTAATAAACTCACTGCTAGAATAAAGTCCTTTATTTAACATAAAACAAAACAAACTTTTACTTTTTTATTTAAAAATAACAAACACAGTTATGCTCACCTACCGCCGATTCCATTGACTCCCTCGACTCCCATAATAAATAGAAAATAAAAAATAAAAATATCCCTCACCTATGCGTCATGCTGTCCCAAGCCGTAATCCATGTCTAGAGGATAAACCGTTTTCAACTTGGACAGTGCCAAGATGCGATTATTCAGGTTGAGAACCACTGGGAGAATGAGCTGCTGCGAGCGCAGCATCAGTGACTAGTGGTGGCATCATCAAGGTTACTGCTGGTCACTGAAGCTGCATTACAAGCCATGCCAATGAACTGTGGTGACTTCAGCACCATGAGAAAAAGTCTCATGGTGCAGAGGCAAATTCACTGCAGTGAAATTCTCCCTGTGAACTGTGGTGAACTCGCCTCTGTACTGTGAGACCTTTTCTCACGGAGCTGAGGTCACCACAGTTCATTGGCCTGGCTTTGAACACAGCCTCACTGGCCTGCGGTAATCTCAATGACGTCACCTTAAGTCACTGATACTGCTTTCACAACAGCTCATTCTCATAGAGCTGACCACATGCCACTTTTTATTTTATTTATGGCACAGGCGCTGGCTGGTGAATACTCTCATCAGTGTACGCCTGCTCTCACTGCTATCAGCGAAACCGGGCGTACGATGATGAGAGTAGTAATCTCATCAGCTGACACCTGTGACCGGCGGTAACCTTTTACCCCTGGTCACAGCTGCTGGCTCACACACTGTCGTTTGTATAACAGTGTGGAAACCGGAGAGCACTGACCGGCTGTAACGAACTTACCGCTGATCAGATCCGTTGTTTCTCGAACTGTCACACAGGTGACAGCATGGGAAACACTGGATGTTCTGGCCCCCATTCATTTGAATTGGGTCTGAGTTTGGGTTCAAGTTCTGGTACCTGAACCAAACTTTTTTAAAATGTTTGACCAAATCTGCCGGACCCAAATATCCATGGGTTCACCCATCATTGCTTATGGTACCAGTACAATTGAAGCCCCCCAGAAGTGACACCATTTTGGAAACGACACCCCTCAGGAAACTCATCTAGGGATGTAGTTAACATTTTTTACTCAATGGGTGTTTCAAAGATTTCTTTACCATTATGCTTTCAAAATGAAAAAATACATTTAATACAATATAATCAGATACAAATACTTGGTAATCAGCAATTTATGGCCCTGAAACAGTCCAATAGACCATATGAGTCTACAGGTGCCATATATCAATCTGGACAGAGTCAAAAGTTTAGTACAAAACATTGTAAACCGAAAAAAACATGTACACTGAAACCAGATACAAAAAAAGACAAATATTCTTTATTAATATAAAAGACATAGAACAAGTTACTACAAGGAAAGACAAGGGTTAAAAAGTGGGAAAGCACAAAGAGGCACCATAACCCACATTAAACTACACAGAGGCATGTACAAAATTAATATAATAAATAATCAATGCGTTCACACAAGTTGCAAAACATCATATCATTGGAATAACATCACCAAAAAACACATGTGAAACACATACAACAAGCTAAACACTAATTAAGCAGTAGCAAACAGACATTACCTATAATGTAGTTTAGCTTAATTTTTTTTCAAGCGATTCTTAAAAAACAAGTACCCCTTATTTATTACGCAATTTCTCCTGAGACCAGCAGTATGTAATGGTAAACTATTGTTTGGGCATGTGGCAGGTCTCAGAAAGAAAAGAGTGTTATTTGGTTTTTGGACTGCACATTTTTCTAGAATAATTTATTTGCAGGACAAGTTGCAATCTTTTTTGGTACCATTTTGTATGATATCAGAGGCGTAGCTAGGGGTTCAGCTCTGGGGGGGCGAGACATCTGAGTGGGCCCCTAACCTCTGATTACAACTACGGTGGCGCACTCTAATCGTAGGTATAGGGGAACCTCAGCAGATGATCTTGCTGTAACTAAAAAAAATCTCAAAGACCAACACTGATATTACCGCCATATTGTGACCATATAGTGGTAGATACCAGCCCTACATAGCATACAATTGATTACAGTACAGTTATAGATAGTGACTTACAGATGACGTTCTTTCTGATAGAGTCATTCACTTTTCCCGTCTTTCCCATCTGGCCGAGACCGACATGACAACTTCTTCCAGCCACGACTCGTCTGTAGAGATTACAACAAAGACACATCTGACTTCTCACGTTTCCTTCACCGTCCCCATCTATTCCCAAACTGCACAAATTCCTAATCCTACTGTCACCCCAATACTGAGCCGCTGCTGCCATATGTGTCCATATTGCTGCACCTGTTGTGTGGTACAAAAGCCGGAATCCTCTTAATGCTTCACATAATAATGCCACCACTGTGCCCTTACATAGTAAAATGTCTACTTTGTGCCCTCACAGTAGCCCCAAACTCTTTACAGGCCCCCACAGTAGTCCCTACACTGTATAATGGCCCCTGCAGTAGCTCCCACACAGTATATAGGCCCCTACACTGTATGATAGCCCGACAGCAGCCTTCAAACTGTATAATGGCCTTTATATTATACCCCACACTGTATGACCCCCCGCATTAGCTCCCATGTTGTCTAATGACCCCCACATTAGCTCCCATGTTGTAGAATGGCCCCTGCATTAGCTCCCACTCCTTAGATTCTGGTCTAGATCCCTTTCTGTGGGCTGTTACTTGCACAGTCCTGATATATATGACAAAGAGCTAAATAGAAGAAAATAGAAACACCTAGCAGGTGTATATAGAGGCCAGCATATGGTTATAGCTCCCTGAATGCATTCAGGTACCTCGAAAAAAATACTCGTCTGGTCAAGACCCCAAAAAGGGAAACGGAAAGGAGAGAACCAGAAGAAAGAGAGGGAGGTAGAATATTTCCAATGTCAGGAAAAAAGTGCGCCACTTGGCTCATCTGTTCCTCTTTTTTTCCTTTCTTCCCCTTTCGGGTCTTGTTGTCGAGACTCAGTATATGGTCAGGGGTCTGCACCCATATGTGATTGTC
>VIAB01027563.1:24870-37281 GCA_009801035.1 Oophaga pumilio
AGAAGTTTCGCCCCCCCTAAACCAAACCCCTAGCTACGCCTCTGTATTGGAGTTAAAGCTCCTGCCTCCTTCAATATAGCAGGAGCAGGTCTGGTCCTCTGCTGTTAGAAACCGCAAAGAACCAATACAGAAGCAGTTTATTATTTGCCAGCTACATAATACTCAGTGAACACTCTGCAGCGAACATAAAGCACTGGCACTGCCGATGCTTGTGTGAGACCTGGTGATCACATGAAAAGAGACCCTGATTCCAGCGTTGTATCACTTAGTTTTATCAATGGGTCTCTCCTGTCATAGCAGAGCTACAAAGTCCTACCAGACACAAATGAGCTCTGCCCTTGATTCCTAGCAAAGCAGGGGGCTGTTTTCCTTTGTAGCTGAGCTTCATTCGGATGACCCAGTTACAGTGGAAAAAAAATTAACAATAAGAAAAAGTGTTCCCCAGAGATATTTTATGGTCTTTTTGTGGATAAATTATAAAAAATATATACAAATCTAACTATATAAAAAGTCTTCAAAAATAAAAATGTAATAAATATTAAGAAAGGCATTTGAAGTGATTTCAACAGGCTATATGATAGTAAATACCCTAAGATGACACCATTCTATAAACTGCACCCAGGGCTGGCTCCAGGTTTTCGTGGGCCCCGGGCGAAAGAGTCTCAGTGGGCCCCTTTAACACATACCACAATTCATGATGCTCAGATAAGGCCGAGAAATATAGGTATAGTACAATGCCAAATACTTCACTTCTTACATTACATGAGTGATATCTATTGTAAATTCTACAATAGCTCAGAAACCAGACAGTATAGTCCTCCATACAGTATTATGGGCACCACATAGCCCTCCATACAGAATAATGAGCTCCATGTATTGCTCCATACAATATTATGGGCAGCACATAGTGCCCCATACAGAATAATGAGCCCCATAAATTGCTTCATACAGTATTATGGCCATCACATAGTGTGCCATACAGAATAATGAGCCCCATATATTGCTCTATACAGAATAATGAGCACCATATATTGCTCTATACAGAATAATGAGCCCCATATATGATGCCCCGTACAGAATAATGGTCCCAATATAATGCTTCATACAGTATAATGAGCCATATATATTGCTCCATACAGAGTAATGAGCCCCATATATTGCTCCATACATAATTGGTCCCATATAATGTTCCATACAGTATATGATAAGCTCCACGTAATGCTCCAGTATATGATGGTCCCCATATAATGCGCAATACAGTATAGGACGGTCCCCATAGAGTATAAAGAGCCCCACATATTGCTCCATACATTATAATGAGTCACATATAATGCTCCATACAGTATATGATGGGCCCCATATATTGCTCCATACAGAATGGGCTCCATATAATGCTCCATACAGAATAGGCCCCATATGTGCTCCATATATAATGTGCCCTATATGATGCTCCATTATATGATGGGCCCCATATGATGCCCCACATATAATGAACCCCATATGATGCTCTAGTATATAATGGGCCCCATATATGATGCTCCGGTGTATGATGAGGCCCATATAATGCTCCATATATAATGGGCCTCATATATAATGCTCCATATATAATGGGCCCAATATGATGCTCCAGTATATGATGGGCCCCATGGATGCTGCTCCAGTGTATGATGGGCCTATATAATGCTCCTTATATAATGGGCCCCATATGATCCAGTATATAATGGGCCCCATATATGATGCTCCAGTGTATAATGGGCCTCATATATGATGTTCCAGTGTATAATGGGCCCCATATATGATGCTCCAGTGTATAATGGGCCCCATATATGATGCTCAAGTGTATGATGGGCCCCATATATAATTCTCCAGTGAATAATGCTCCCATATATTGCTCCAAACATTAAAAAAAATGAAATACTCACCTCTCCTCGCTGGGCACTGCTCTACTCTGGACTCCTCAGCGTCGCCATCTTCCAGCTCTCTGCACTGTGACTGTTCAGGCAGAGGGCGCACAGACGTGACGTCATCATGCCTTCTGACCTGAATGTCACTGTCAGGAAACGCTGAAGACGTCACAGCGGTGGAGCAGGGAGAGGTAAGTATTGCAAGTGCTGGGGCCCTGAGCAAGAGGGGGGGCCCACTCGTGGGCACCGGCACTGGCACAGGGCCCCTCATAGAACGCTGGTGTCTCCGACGGCGAGTGGGCCCTCTGCCTGCTCACGGCCCTGGCACTTGCCAGGGTGTGCCAGGTGCTGACGCCAGCCCTGACTGCACCCCTCAAGATGCTCAAAACCACATTCAAGAAGTAACGCTTCAGATGCTTCGCAGGAATTTTTGGAATATGGAGGAAAAAATGAATATTTAACTTATTGTCACAAAAATTTATATATAAATAAACCCCAAACTTTGTTGTGTAATTTCTCATCATATTGATACCCCATATGTGGGGGAAAACCACCGTTTGGGCAAATGGCAGGGCTCGGAAGGGAAGGAACGACATTTGACTTTTTGAATGTAAAATTTGCTGGAATAATTAGCGGACATTATGTTGCATTTGGAGAGCCCCTGATGTGCTTAAGCAGTGGAAACCACCCACAAAAGACAACATTTTGGAAACTAGACCCCTGATGGAACTTATCTAGATATGTGGTGAGCACCTTGAACCCTCAGGTGCTTCACAGAAGTTTATAATGTTGAACAGTGAAAATAAAAAAAATCACATTTTCCCCACAAAAATGTTTTTTAGCTCTAAATTTTGCATTTTCACAAAGGTAACAGGAGAAATTTGCTGGAATAATTAGCAGACGCCATGCTGCGTTTGGAGAGCCCCTGATGTGTCTAAACAGTAGAATCCCCCCACAAGTGACACCATTTTGGAAACTAGACCCCTCAGTGAACTTATCTACATGTGTGGTGAGCACCTTGAATCCCCGGCTGCTTCACAGAAGTTTATAACGTAGAGCAGTGAAAATAAAAAACTAACATTTTTCCCACAAAAATGGTTTTTAGCCCCAATTTTTTATTTTCACAAAAGTAACAGGAGAAATTTTAACATACTATTTGATGTACAATTTCTTCTGAGTACATCAATACCCCATATATGGGGAAAACTACTGTTGGACCCACAGCAGCGCTTGATAGGAAAGGAGCGCCATTTGACTTTTTGAATGCAAAATTTGGTGGAATAATTAGCGGATGTCATGTTGCATTTGGAGAGCCACTGATGTGCCTAACCTGTAAAAAAAAAACACAAGTGACTCCATTTTGTTGTGAGCACCTTGAACTCCCAGGTGTTTCACAAAAGTTTATAACATTGAGCCATGAAGTAAAACAATCACATTTTCCCCACAAAAATGTTTTGTAGCCCCAAATTTAGCATTCTCCCAAGGGTAACAGGAGAAATTGCACCATAAAATTGTTGTGCAATTTCTCCTGAGTACGCTGATATCCCATATGTGGGGGAAAACTACTGTTTGGGCGCACAGTAGGGCTTGGAAGGTAAGGAGCGCCATTTGACTTTTTGAATGCACAATTTGCTGGAATATTTAGCGAGCGCCATATCACGTTTGAAGAGCCCCTGATGTGCCTGAACAGTGGAAACGCCCACAAGTGACTCCATTTTGGAAACTAGACCCCTTAGGGAACTTATCTAGATATGTGTTGAGCACCTTGAACCCCAGGTGCTTCACAGAAGTTTATAACATTGAACCGTGAAAGCAAAATAAAATCACATTTTCCCCACAAAAATGTTTTCTGGCTCCAAATTTTGCATTTTCACAAGCATAACAGGAGAAATTACGCCATACAACTTGTTGTGCATTTTGGATTGCAGACAGTATTCTGTCCTGTCCTGTTCTATCTAGACAGTTTGGGCCCCAGCTTTTGCTTGCTCTGTTTTCTGCCTGTGTTTGTATTTCATCTTGTCTCACCACCAATATATGTTTGGGGGCTACCTATTCCTTTGGGGGCTCTACTCCAGGGCAGTTAGCTTTCCCCTTTCTTCTCTTTAGGCTTAGTTAACTCTCCGGCTGTGTCGAGGCGTCTAGGGTACCGTAGACACGTCCCACGGCTGCTTCTAGTTGTGCTGTCAGTTTAGGGGTCTGCAATCCGCTAGTTACCAAGCTCTCTGGGTGTCTGGTTGCTTAGTCTATTTTTCTGCTGTCCTCCTCGGCTACCAAAGCATAACAATTCACTAAATCATCCCAGACAGATATCGGTGCAGCCTCTGTTTGAAGACTTCTATTGAAGGAGAACTCACCACCTCTCGTGGCAGCCTGTTCCACTCACTGATCATCCTGTCAAAAAGTTTTTTCTAACATCTAATCTGTGTCTCCTCCCATTCAGTTTCATCCCATTGCTTCTAGTCTTTCCTTGTGCAAATGAGAATAAAGATGATCCTTCTACAATGTGACAGCCCTTGAGATAGGTGGAAGCAGGTGGAAGCTCTATTAGATAGATATAGGGATGTGTTTGCTCATCATGAGGATGACTTTGGCTGTACCACTGCCATCACTCACCAGATACCCGCAGAAAATACCGCACCTATAAGAGAACGATATCGACAAATTCCACCAAAAATATATCAGGAGATGAGAAGTATGCTGGCACAGATGCTGCAGAAAGGTGTCATCAGAGAAAGCCAGAGCCCTTGGGCTGTCCCAATAGTGTTGGTACGAAATAAAGAGGGAAATCTGCGTTTTTTTGTGGATTATCGGAAACTTAATGCCTGTACTGTGAAGGATTCATATCCACTACCCAGTATTGAAGAGTCTTTGTCTGTGCTCGGAAAGGCCCAATTCTTTTCAACATTGGATCTAGCCAGCGGCTATTGGCATGTACCGATATCCGAACAGGATCGTGCAAAAACTGCTTTTATTCTGCCCATTGGCCTATTCAAATTCAACTGAATGCCTTTCGGTTTGGCTAATGCCCCTGGAACTTTTCAATGTCTCATGGAAAGATGTCTGGGTGATCTGAACGTTGAAGCTACGCTAATCTATTTGGACGATATCATAGTTTACGCTGCTTCATTTGAGGAACACTTACAACGTCTGGAACAAGTGTTGAGTTGCTTGCAGAAATATGGACTGAAGGTGAAACCCCAAAAATGCCATCTGTTCCACGCTCAGATTGAGTACCTGGGTCATGTTGTGTCAGCTGAAGGAGTAAAACCATCTTGGGAGAAGATTGCTGCAATACAAGATTGGCCTACTCCAGAGACAGTAAAGGATGTTCGAGCCTTCGTAGAACTGGCTGGGTACTATCGCCGCTTTGTGAAAAACTTTGCTCACTGGGCCAGACCGCTACAAGAACTGTTGAAAGGAGCGCCCCCTGGCGCAAAGAACTGGAGGATCTGCTGGAAAGTACGTCAGGAGGAATCTTTTCAAGACCTGAAGAAAGCCTTGACGGAAGCTCCGGTGCACGCTTATATGGACTTTTATCTACCTTTTATTCTCCACACCAACGGGAGTTTGCATGGACTTGGGGCTGTGTTGTCGCAGATATAGGGGGGAAGCGAGAAGGTGATCGCTTATGCGAGTCGGTCCCTTCACAATTCTGAACGTAATCTGGACAACTACAGTTCCTTCAAGTTGGAGCTGCTCGCGTTGGTGTGGGCTATGACGGAGAGGTTCGCAGAATATCTGTCCGAGTCTGAAGTTCTAGTGCACATCGAAAACAATCCTCTGGCTAATTTGGAGAATGCAAAACTAGGGGCCCTAGAACAACGGTGGGTGGCCAGAATGGCGGAGTTTCGGTATAGAATCACATACAAGAGAGGAGCAGCGAACATTCATGCTGATGCTGTTTCCAGGATAAAACATTGTGTACCTGAAAGGAATAAAGATGAGGAACTGGAAAGTGAAGAGGTTCCCAAGTTTTTGGAGCCCGCCAGGACAGTGGTGGCAACGCAGGACCAGATACAAACACAGTTCCCGGGAGGAGTATTAGGACGGTCCCAGGATGAATGGGTCCTGTTGCAACAAGAAGATGGAGAGCTTGCTCTATTGAGGCGGTGTGTTACTTCAAAGAGACTCCCCAGTCTGGCAGAGAGGAACACTCTGTCTCTGGAAATCCTGCGGATTTTTCGACAGTGGGAACGCCTCCAGATGAAGAATGGGTTACTGTATTGGAAGGTACAAGTCCAAACGGAGCTGGGAATCACATGGCAGGTCCTAGTTCCAAAGACTCTGTTAATCGGGATTTTCATCAAAGCCCATGAAAAAGGAGCACACTTTGGCCAGGAGAAGACTTTTCAGTGTTTGCAGCGATTCATTTATCATTCTCAGCTGAAGGCGGTAGTGGAAGAGACATGCAGAACTTGTCGGACGTATGAACTTGCGAAACCACCCAAGCAGAGAGCTCTGATACAGTCCATAGTGACATCCGCTTCCTTCGAGTTATTGATGGTAGATTATTTGACCATCAGCCTGGCACAACCAGGGATATGAACACTGCTTAGTAATGGTGGATCATTTTACAAAATTCGCTGTTGTGACCCCTACCAGAGACCAAACTGCAGAATCAGCTGCATATGCCATCTGTAAAAATTTTATCCACATTTGTGGCTGTCCAAAATGAATACATTCAGATCAGGGAGCCTGTTTTTTGGGAAAGGTGATGGAGGAGCTACATCATATGTATCGGATTGACATTCAAGTCTTGGACCACACCGTATCACCTGCAGGGTAATGGCGCTTGTGAACGCTTTAACCGTACATTGATTCAAATGCTGAGAACTTTGGAAGAAGATTGGAAGGCCCGTTGGCCTGAATTTGTTTCAGCGTTGGCCTGGGTCTATAACAATCGAGTACATAGTACCACGGGTTACACTCCCTACTCACTCCTGTTTGGCAGAGATGGAAAGGGAATCACCGAGTTAGAGTTAGACCCAGAGGAAAACAGCTCACGGGTAGAAGTGTCTTCATGGGTCTGAGAACATTGTCATTAACTACAGACCATGCATTGTTTAGTACAGACTAGACTCCGAGAATTGGAGGATGCTGAGAGAACTCGACCATGGGCAACATACCTACAAATTGGGGACAACATCCTAGTGCAAGATAAACGTCCATGGGACAAACTAGAAAATCGCTGGGAAAGAAATCCCTATCGGGTAAAAAGGTGAGTCAGCTCTGATGGCCCTGTGTACGAGATTCAATCGGAGGGAGACAGAAATTCCACTACTTGAGTGGTTCACCGAAAAATGCTTCGGCCCTGCTTGTCTAAAGATCCAGTTCAGGTGGAAGAGATACCAGGGACCGTTGAGTCAGTTCCTGTAATAAAAGAAGAAGAAGAAGATGAGGAAGGTACAGAACAAGGGCTCAGGGCTCCCCAGAAAGATGTCTCAGAAAGTATAGTTACACCCAGGCCTCCTATGGTGCGGGCAGAAACTACCATTCCAGAAGACTCCACTACTCCTTCCAATTTACGGCGCTCCGAAGGTACTACAGCTGGTAAACCCCCCTAATCGTTATGAGCAAGATCAATTTATCTGCAACGGAGAATGCAGAAGAGAAGGAAATGCCCACACAGTTCTCGAGAATTCTCGCCTGTGGAATAGCGAGCGAAAGGAGTGGGGGAATGTAGGGAAATGGACCGGGCTAGGGCAGCTTCTTGTGTGTCTGGGCTGAAACCATCGGGGCTGTCACCATTGTTGCGGAGGGAAGGATTTTCTGACCGGAGGAGTCCTTGGCACCTGACTGCATGGGGTGGGGTGGATATAAAAAGGGCTGAGCGCACGAAAGAAGGGCTTCTGGCGTGAAGACAGAGAACATGTAAGGAGAATGTTGACTCCGTCTCCACTGCCACGTGCCAATCAGCAGGCCTACTCTGTGGCCTAACCTCTCCTGTGCGCTCAGCCTGCATACCAAAAGCGATGAGCACATTGCAGATTTCCGTACCTGAAGACTCTGACCGGTGAGCACCCTGCTTAGTAACCGGGATCGTTTCAGAGACTTCTCGTGTCACCTGCGTCGACGTTGTGGGATTTTCCAACCACCTCCATCCGGGAGCCACAGACTGATAAGTTGATCTATTTTTATACTGATTGTTATTTCTGTTTGCTTATTCATTGTTTTTTCATCTGTATCTGCATTATTGAGAATCTGCAAACTGCCTGCGTGGAGTATTGATTGATAATTTATCCTCTGCATAAAATACCCATTAACTCTTGTTCTGCCTCCTGCTCGCCACTGCATCCCGTGTTTCTGCTAGTAATCTTACACTTTATAAAGTGTTATTATTAGGTCCCTGCCCCGTGTGTCCATATCTCTTTTAATAATAATAATAATTTTATTTCTATAGCGCACTTTACATTATAGAGACTTCTACAGACAATAGACATTACAGCATAGCAATAAACACATAGATCAAAACAGATACCAAGAGGAATGAGGGCTCTTTTAATACATAACAATATCCTGATGGCCTTAGAAGCCGCTGATTGACATCATATGCTGTTATTTAGTCTGTGATCTACAAGTAGACCCAGATCTTTCTTTACAAGTTACTCTTAGTATTATTCCCTCTAGAACATGTGGTGCCCACAGATTACTAGTGCACAGATGAATAACTTTAAATTTATTGAACCTCATCTGTCAGTTGTAAGCACAAACACTCAGGTTATCCACATCAGCTGGTAATTAATGAATATCTTCAATAGACGGCACTATACCACATAATTTGGCATCATCTGCAGAAATAGAAGCAACACAATTAAGCCAGCCTTCTATATCAGTAATAAGTAAATTGAATAGCGGCCCATCACTGAACCTTAGGATACACCACTTATAACCAGAAACCATTCAGAGTAGCAATTACATTGCATCTTTTTTGAATTTTCACAAACTGATTCATACAATTATTCTGCAAAAAGTTGAGAAATTTCTCCCCTTTGCAGGTGAAGCAATTTTTAGACCACAGTGATTTGAGGGGGGCTACAGATTTCACCAAAAAAAATACTTTTTCAGTGTTTGCTTTCATTTGTATTTCCACCCTCAAGATTTTAACTTCTTCACAACTCCCTTTCTCCATTGCCTTTTTCACACTTGCTACATGATTTCGCTGCACTACAGCTCTCTGTTCTGTAGACCGCAGGTTGCTTTAAGTGTTTTGTTTAGGTAGCTGAGGAGGCAGGAGCAAAAAACCACATAGGCAGCCTAACACCAGAGAGGTTGGAAACTAATAGGTTGCAGACCCCTAAACTAACCGCACAACTAGAAGTAGCCGTTCCTACAGTACCCTAGACGCCTTGTCACAGCCGGAGAGATAGCTATCCCTGAAGATAGAAAGAGGAAAGCTAACTGCCCCGGAGTAGACGTCAAAAGAATAGGAAGCCCCCAAACATATAATGGCGGTTAGACAAGATGAAAATATGGGACAGGGAATCCCACCATAACATCCTTTACAGTCTCTGCCAGACCATTCCGAAAAAGAGCTGCCAGAGCATCATCATTCCATTTAGTAAGGACTGCCCACTTTCTGAATTTCTGACAATACAGCTCAGCGGCTTCATGACCCTGATTCAATGCCAACAAGGTTTTTTCAGCTTGATCAGTAACATTAGGTTCATCGTACAATAACCTGGGAACCTGAAAAAACACATCAACATCATTCAAAACAGGATCCCCAGGTGTCAGGGAAAAGGCCCAATCCTGAGGGTCACCGCGCAACAGGGAGATGACAATTTGAACCTGCTGTGTTGTGTTCCCTAAGGATTTAGGCTTCAAAGCAAAAACAATTCAAAAATTTAGACCGATCCCCAAAAAATAAATCCGGCAGAGGGTTCCTAGGTTCCACAGCAGGCAACCCAGCAAGATAGATAGCAATACTCCGAACTTCAGCAGCAAGCTTCTCCAAACGATCGGACAAATGCTTGACCTCCATTGAGGAGAAAAAAAAAAAATTCTCCTCAGCCCCCAGAGAAAAAGAGTGAAAAAATGTAACAAACAGGAAACAAAAACAAAAACAAAAAAAAAATTCTGACAACTCTGACAGCCTTTTTTTTTCCTTTACTATTTTTCCCTTCTATAGAGTACCATAAAATTTTCAGTATGGCCGGTGATTCTGTTATGTTTAGGTAGCTGAGGAGGCAGGAGCAAAAAAACGCACAGGCAGCCGAACACCAGAGAGGTTGGAAACTAATAGGTTGCAGACCCCTAAACTAACCGCACAACTAGAAGTAGCCGTGGGACGTTCCTACGGTACCCTAGATGCCTCGTCACAGCCGGAGAGATAGCTATCCCTGATGATGGAAAGAGGAAAGATAACTGCCCCGGAGTAGACCCCAAAAGAATAGGAAGCCCCCAGACATATAATGGTGGTTAGACAAGATGAAAATACGAACACAGACAGAAAATAGATTGAGCAAACACTGGGGCCCAAAACTGTCTAGATAGGAAAGCAAAGGAGAGAATACTGTCTGCAACCCAAAAAGCCCTAGGAAAAACTCCAACACTTCTGAATCCAAAAATACTGAGACCACACGGTCTCAACCACCTATATCAGATCTCTGGTGTGGACACGTAGCAACCCAGCAGTAAAATAACACATGAACTGAGCAAATGAACAAATACATAAAACGAACGGAGACCAGCCAAAGCCCCCCAAAGGGGACCCGGCTGAAGACACAAAGCAATGCAGCAAAAAGCAAGGAATTCAAACCACAGCAAAAAAAACTGAAAGAGGCTTATCTGAATGCAAGCAGGAGACAGCAGAAAAGCAAGCTGAATTCCTACCTAGACCAGGAAGAACAATTGATCACCGGCGAGGATCATGGGAGGTCAGCTCACTTATATCTGGCTAGTCAGTATCACCTGACAACCACTCGTCAACTGCAGGTGTAGGACTCTTGGTGTTCAACATAGGTTCAATACCCTCAGCAACCACCAGAGGGAGCTTCATCTCCGAAGTCATCTCCAATATGTTCACAACATTTAAGCCTGCGGTCTACAGAATAGCTGGTGATGCACCAGCATTATCACAGGACTACTGAGTCCCAGCACGGTGATATCATCGAGCTGCATCGGGACTCTGATGTCTTGTGCGTGTGATGACGTCGCATTGGTCAGCTCACGCTTTGCTGGATAGATTAGTCAGGAACCTGGATTTGATGCGTGGTGGAACTGTGGGGGCATCATAAAATATGGTGGACCCTCATACAATGTGGGGGCTATTGTGGAGGACCCCCTTATACAGTGTGGGGGCTACTGTGGGTGCCCCTCATACATTGTAGGAACTACTGTGGGGGGCCCTTTTACTGTGTGAAAAGTAATGCAGAAGGCCATTATTGTGGCAGCTAATGCACAGGCCATTATACAGTGTGGCAGATTATGTGAGGGCCATTATGCAGTGTGGCATTGTCGGACTACTGTAGGGCACTCATGTATGATGGCCATTATACAGTGTGGCGGCTACTGTGAGGGCATAAAAGAGACATTTTACTATGTAAGTTACAGTGCAGGTATTACTATGTGTGGCAGTAAGAGGAGCATTATTTTTGTACCACACAGTAGGAGCAGTAATAGGGACACACACGGCAGCAGTGACTCAGCATTGGGGTATCAGCAGGATAAGGAGTTTGTACAGGTTGGGAATAGATGGGGCTCTGCTAGAAATGTGAGAAGTCAAATGTGTCTTTATTGTAATCTCTGCAGCCGAGTCGTGGCTGGAAGCGTTGTTGTGTCAGTCTAAGAAAGATGGAAAAGATGGGAAAAGTGAACTACATTGGCATACCAGAAGAAATACCTTAAAATTTAACTTTTAATATATTATTATAGAAATTCAAGACTAGAAAATAGGAATTAGGAAAATAAACCCAAAAAGGGGGGATAGTATGACTAGTAATAGATATTGTACACATTAGAGAAAACACCCTATGTTGGAGGTAGCATTATTCATCTATGACAAAAAACTGTACCGATAGCACAACAAAAGACAAATGGTTTTATGCCCAAAGAAATGGTGATAATTATACCTGTTTCCTCTCTCACCCTGATATGTCCCTAAAATGTGTCCCAACCTTGCCGCGGAGGTTGGCACTCTAACTTGAACACAAAATGGTGCCCCCTCTCGCTGACGGATGACCCTGACAGGTCTCATTATTTACCATCCCTATTTTATAATATCGTAAAGGAAGCTAGAGGTCTTACAGACCAAACAATATATGCACTATTGTAAACCATCAAGACAAATAACATCAAATAAACTCAAGTACCATCGGGTGTAGCACCCCACTGAACAAGCTAACAGTAATTAAATAAAGTTGGACATGAATCAAATGAAATTTTGATAGCGTCACAACAATAAGTACTACCACCAGTGCTCGTATCTACCTCTGTATTGTCACCATACAGAAAATAATAACAAAAAATAATAATAATAATCTTTATTTATATGGCGCCAACATATTCC